>VYZX01026743.1:0-47586 GCA_013401335.1 Brachypteracias leptosomus
GAAGGGAAGGGAAGGGAAAGGGAGTTCTGAACCAAAACTAAGCAAAGCATATAAAGACACATTAAAACCCACTCCTAGTTAACACTCTGCAACTGGTCATCCCACCGATTTTATTCTAAACCCCAAAGAAATTATGCATGTATTTGCCCCAAGGAAAATAAAACCAGTTTTCTCTAAAAATACATTAGGTTTTGCCTAACGGACACAACAGGTTTCTGAGTGACTTTCTTGGTGCTGGGCTTGTCCTTCCCATGTCAGCAGCTGCCACCACAGCCGGACGCTGGTCCCTGGCAGCTGCTGCCCAGGTTGAATCCGGAGCAGTGGGACTGCCTGGTGCAAGGTTACAAGTCAGGATCAGAGGTGAAACAAAATGTCACTAGTCTCCAATGGTCTGGGCATCCCCTGTGCTCTATTAAATGTATTAACAAGTAGTGGCATAGTAAACTCTAAGATGCAGTGGAGTAATTAAAGCAATAAAATCTTTAAGGTTGAATTGATGTCTTCTGTTGTGGGTGGAAGGTGAGTGAAAAAAAAAAAAGCTTTATATCTGCATCAGCCCTTTTGAGGAGATTCCTGAAAGCAGCCTGAGAAGCAGTGTCTTGTTCCCAAGGTAAAGCTCACCCCACTGCAAGGATATAAACATCTCCTGCTTCTTCCCATCACCCCTTGGTCCCCCAAAAGCATCTCCAATAAACCTTTGACACTGGGACTCATCAGACCTGATCAATGAACAGTCCTTGCATTTTGCATGGGGCTGAACTTCACTCCAGTGAGTGAAAAAAAAACAACAATGGTTGAATTCAGTAAAAGGAACTACTGCGCCTGTATGTCAAATATGGGAAGAGTCACAACTTCTGCTCTGAGCTCGTACAGCTCTGTTGTGGATGGAGAGCCCAGAGCAGTGCTTTACTTTGCACAGAGTGCTGACACCAACAAATACCGTAATAGTGGAAGTAGCTTTAACAAAACACTGCTGGCTAGCACAGCACTTCTGAACCCCAGCCGCTTTTTTTTTTTTTTTTTTAGGCTGTTTTGAAAGTTAATTGTTGAGCCTCACCAAAAAAAAATTTAAAAATGGAGTTGGGCAACTAGTTATGCCAAGGTTAAATTGGGTCAAATCCTGAAATCCTGACTTCAGGCCAGACTCTACAGTTCCCATTGATTTACACAGGAATGTTGCATGCGCTGGAGAATTTCTCCCTGGGTTGTTCCTCAGGCTGGGTGAACACTGAGTTCAGATCTCTAGGTTTGACCTAGCACACAGCAAGCAGGACAGCAATGCAGTGGGCTGCTGGGCAGGCCAAGCCTGACTTTGCTCTAGATTACAGTGGCTGCATTATAATTTATGACAGAGCAAAACTCCTGCATATATCCTGAATATGGTGGCATTACAGTTCATGCCAGAGCGAAACTTCTGGATATACCCTTAGGATCCAGCTGGGGATTTTGTGCATGTGGGATCTGTGGAGCCATATACCCCACGCATGGAAACTGGTTCATCTCTGCAGAAGACATGGGGAGACTGCCAGGGTTTAATTGCAGCTCTGCTTTCTCAGAGGCATCTGGTTTGAGTGAAGCCTTTCTAACTTGCACCAATGGGGTAGGACCCACAAGGGCTCATAGAAGACAACTCAGCGACGTGCTGGTTGTTCTCATCCCCAGTCTTTGCCTCTGTAACTCCCTGACATTTTTTGACACTTTGCTAGCAAAGGAGGAGCAGCTGGGAGATGAGATGACTCCACTGGTATCATGCTGTGTGTCCTTGTCACCAGGAGCATCCTTAGCTGGCCCATAACTCCAGCTCCCTTAGGCTGTCCAGCATAGCGAGCAGATACAAGACAAGAAGCTGTTTTTGTGTGTTTGTCAGAGCATGCATTTTCTATACACACACTGAGTGATTTATTTCTTCTTACTTTGAACTGCTGCAGCAGCCTGGATCATGGCTGTATCATTAGCCACATACTTTTTTTGTTTTGGTTGATTGCTCCCCAGCTTAACTCCTCCCTAGTTAGGTCTTTAACTGAAGAATTTCTCCCTTTGTTTTTGAGGACTACACACGTCCTTTGGCAGCTGCGAAAATACCTAAGGAAAATGCATTTATCCAGTGCATTGGTGCATTATCCTGTTGGGTGTTTTATGTGATGGTCACTGGAAGAATCTCAGTGCTGAACTGTACTTTGTCTATGTTTGGCACGTGGTGAGACTAAATAATCCTGTCTGTTACAAAGTCATTCCTGCTAGTTGTTTCCAAATGAATCAATAACCCTTTTAAAGCCACAGCTATGAGACCATGATCCATCTACCACTGACTTTTGAACTACCTACAGTCATACCCGGCATGTGTTTCTGTATGTAAGTCATCCCATTGACTTTGCAAAGCACTGGGGATGTTCAGAGCTTTGTGTTTAGTGCCAAACCATGGACACACTTCCACTCACCCAGTGCTGGGAGTCCATTGTGACTGGAGTGTTTTCCAAAATGATTCATCCCGACCTTTGCTTGAGACACGCGACACCTTCCTAACAAAGATGAACTCAATTTCTGGAAGAATCATTCTAAGACTGTAGTGGAAAAATTCCAGAAATGATTAAATGCAAATTTTTGCAGGGATCAAAAGATCTGGACACCTGTTTCCTGGCAAGGTGTTGGCTGGCCAGCTTGACCATTGCTCATCTGTCCCAGTGCCTGAGCAAGATTAGCACCTGGGTAAAGAGCAGCTGGCGGATGCTGAAGATAGCAAGAACAAGGTCAAGCTGGTTGGAAGAAGAGAGGTAAAGACTGCATTGCATTTCCAGAGGCTTCTGCCCAGCACAGAATCATGGAATGGTTTGGATTGGAAGGGACCTTAAAGATCATATAGTTCCAACCCTTCTGCCATGGGCAGGGACACCTTCCCCTAGACCAGGATACTCAAAGGCCCATCCAACCTGCTCTGAAACACTTCCAGGGATGGGACATCCCTAGTTTCACTGGGCAACCTGTTCCAGTGTCTCACCACTGTCACAATAAAGAATCTCTTCTTAATATCTAATTTAAATCTACCTTCTTTCCATTTAAAACTGTTACCCCTTGTCTGTACATCACTGTACTCCCCATCTTTCCTGCAAGGCCCCCTTTAAGTATTTGAAGGCTACTATAAGGTCTCCCTGGAACCTTCTCTTCTCCAGGCTGAACAACCCCAACTCTCTCAGCCTGTCCTCATAAGAGGGATGCTTCAGCCCCCTGATCATCTTCGTGGCCCTCTTCTGGACCTGCTCAAGCAGGTCCATGTCTTTCTTATGCTGGGAGCTACAGAGCTGAACATAGTACTCCAGGTGAGGTCTCACAAGAGCAGAGTAGAGGCGGATGGATGTGGATCTGCTTAGCCTTGCTGTGCCTTCTTGCTGCAGCAGACAGGCAGCAGCTTGAGATGTGTGTGCTGGGAGCCCCAGCAACTCCTTCAGCTCTAGGGTATGCAGATGCCGAAAGGCAGGCTCTGAGCCGTCCCTACAGATGCATTTGCGTTGAACCTCTGACAACACAGTGGGAGATCAGGTTAACTCCAAATCCCCTTTCCCACACTGCAGGTGCAGGCACTTCGCCGGGGGAGGCTGTCAGCAGTAATAAGCAATCACCTCCATCAGCACACAGCCCCAGCTCCCTGCACGCTCTGCTCTGCCTGCCGCTGGGTGAGGCCTCTTCCTCTCGGGCTCTGACTCATGCCCACATGCGTGAGCAGGATGTGCATCATGGGCCAGCCCTGGGTCACCAGCTCGGCCCCCAGCGCTCTGCAGGAGCAGCCCTGCCTGTGTCCAGCAGCCAAAGCCCTGCCAGAGACCTGGAGCCACACAGAGCTAGTGCCAGGGCCTGAAGCTAGATGTGACTCCAGTACCTTCCCTCCAGCACAGAAAGATATCCCAGGATGGACCATCTCCTGGCTGTGGCTATTAAAGGTAATGCTGTCTCCAGCAAGCATGGCTTGCCCAACAAGCCTGAAAGCATGGGTGTCCCTCATGGTTGGAGTTCAGATCCCATCCTGACATCTCAAAAGCACTCTTGATGCAAAACAACCCTTGCCCCATGCTGTAAAGAGATTTTTTCAGGTCTTTCGCTGCAGTTGGCAAATGCACATGAAGCACCTTGGCCACCACATGGCACAAAATGATGCTGCCCTGCCAGCCGAACCACAAATCCTGCTTTTCCCCACGCGCCCAGAGAAAAAGAAGAAGAGGAGATTGAGAAAAATGTTACCAAGTCAGGAAATCGTTCTGGAGGAGGGGTAGTAGTTCCTCTAACCTCATGCATGGGGAAAGAAAACTATTTGCTGACTTTGCCTTATTTTTTAATTTATTGTTTTGCCAGCTGCTCTGATAAAAGGACAAAGCTCTGCCTGCTGTAATGAGGCAGCCAGTCAAGCATTCCTCTGCAGCACGGAGCATCTGGCTGGGACACCGGTGGCAAGTGGGGAATAGTCCAAAAAGTTCACAGGACACATCCTTTCAAATCCCTCCTTGCAACAGCGAGGACTGGACACTTGTTTGTTCTTCCTCACATGAAAGTTTGAAATCTCATGCAGATCATTAACTTCAGCAGACAGGGCTCTTACATATTAAGGATCACAAGACCCATGATAAAAAATCCCATGAGTTCACTGATTAAGCCTTTCTGTCCATGGGGTTCCACAGTCACCTCAGAAGGCTGCTGCCCTGCACAGAGCACGGCCACCCTGCATCACCTCTGATCCCCATAGGAAGGGAGAACAGTCTCTCCAAAACTGGGACAATTGGTCCTCTTCAGTGGTTCCAGTTGTATTCTTGGGGTTTGGAGCATATCTTCTTTCCAAGCATGGTAATTTAATTGAGCAGCACCAAGCTCTGCTCTGGAATTCACTGCCACAGGATTTTAAGTCCCCAAAGCATAGATAGAGTCAAAGCCAACCAAGCAACTGTTTGATAGGAAAGTCCTCAGAGGATGGTTAGACAACAAGGTGGGCATCAGTGGGCCATGGTGTCATAGAATTATAAAATAGTTTGGATAGTAGGGGACCTTAAAGATCACCTAGTTCCAACCCCTCTGCCATGGAGCCATGGGCAGGGACACCTTCCACTAGATCAGGTTGCTCAAAGCCCCATCCAGCCTCTCCTTGAATACTTCCAGGGAGGGAGCATCCGCAGTATCTCGGGCAACCTGTTACAGTGCCTCACCACCCTCACAGTAAAGAATTTCTTAATATCTAATCTAAATCTATCCTCTTTCAGTTTAAAACCGTTACTCCTCATCCTGTTACTACACTCCCTGATAAATAGTCTCTCCCTATCTTTTCTGTAGGCCTCCTTTAAGTTCTGTGTCCCTGTGCTGCAGGGGTGACATCACGGGCAGAGCCCAATGAGTACCTGCCATGCTCCCAAGCACATCTGTAGGCATCTGCTGGTGCTTCTCCTGGGACCAGGTGGATCTGTCGACCAAACAGCATCCTACTTTCCCCCCAGATCCAGGCAGCTTGGGCAGAGGCATGAGGGTGGGGAGAAGCAGGGTTCACCGCCATGTTTGTCAGCCAACAGTTTCACACAAGCACCAGGGTGGGTTTTACCCTTTCATGTGGAGTTTGAGGGGCATTGCCCCCTGCTTTGCAACGAAGGCTGCCAGCTGACCTTGGTGAGCCATATTCTGCTGCTTTTACTCTCTGGGGAAAACACTTACACCAAGTGTCCCACTGCCCCTCTGCAAAGTCATTGTCATTGGGCATGAGAGTGTTGCGCAGACTTCGGCCCCAAATTACGTCGATACTTTGCCCCCAGTTGCTAGCACAGCAAAAAAAACCAAACCTCGCAGTATTTGAATCTCAGTGAGACTACAAATCTGACAAGTCGAGACTAGATGGGGATGGTATCAAAAGGCCCTACAATGGCTTTACACTCAATTACATTTATGGTTTCTGTGATTCATCTAAATGTTTATGGCTTTGTCACTACCTGGAAGTTAAGAAAAGAAAAAAGTAGAGGAAAAAAAAAAGGCCCTGTAATGAAAAATTTGCTGGTGCAAGACTCTGGGTGACACAGGAGAAACTGAGCAACCACCTTAGGTGGTGGGGAAGAGCCATTTTCTGTGGTGACCAGAGCTATATTTGATTTCTTAGGCAATGTCAGCTTTTGCATGCTACATTCTTTGGCTAATCGCCAGCGCGATGTGTAATACTTTAGCCACACTGTTGTTACTTAATCCTTTCCTAATCTGCAATTTGCGCAAGAGGGGTAAAATCTAAGCAAAGCCACTGAGAACATCTCCACTAATAATTTATCAAACTCGACTTTTGTTGCTGGCAGCAGACAGTAGTCAGTAGAGGTGAATGTTTTCCCACAACAGCATCGTATGATAAACACGGGGCAGCTGATTCATGCCACACTTATTTTCTGTCATCCACCCTTCGTGTCACCCTGATATTTCTTCGAACGATAAGCCCGCCTGTGTGCTCACAAAACACCACCGAGGTCCCAGTTTCATCTCTTTCTGCAAATTACACATTAATTAGCCATTAATAACAGTGGGAGTTGCATGCAGAAATCCACACCCGCTGTGATGAGACTGTGCCCTGGGTGAGCAAGTCCCTTATTAATCACCTGCCTTTCAGTGCCCGAGCTGCCCCCGCAGCCCCGCGAGACAAACGTCCCTCGAGAGGAAAGCACACGGGTGCTCGCCAGCCCTAATCCTGCTGTAAAGAAAAGCGTTACCTCTTGCTCTATGAATTTTATTTATTTTGGTCCTCTGGGCAGTGCTTGCTGTTGTTAGAAACATGATTGCTTCATACAGTTATGTTAATGTTTGCATTTGACAGAATGTAATTGATACTTCTGCTGCTCTGGCTTCAAAGCCAAATTAGGAAATGAAATGCTGCACATTAGCTTGTTTAGCTGGTTAAATACTGTAAATAAATACATACAGAGCAATGAAAACTAATGAGTTTTCTTTAAGGCATTTTCTAAGTAGCTGGCATAAAAAAGTAAAAATTGAAAATGTTCCTGCTCTGAACTCATATCCTGAAGGATTTGTCAGTTTGCTGCAACAAGAATTGATCCTGGCTGAAATCTGAACTCTGGATTTCACTTGAACAGGATTTTGCAAGTTATAGAGGAATCATGGTAAGAACTGTTGCAAATTTCATGGTACTTTTACCAACAATAGTTCTGAGAGATGTTGCATTTAACAAAGCCGGTTTTTTGCAAGGGATTAATTCAGGCTGTGGTTACATGTCAAGCTATTCTTCTCAATGCTCGCTAGGAAAGCATTATATTTGTAAGAAGCATTTGCATAGGATATTTCTTTGTGCTGCTAAATCTGTGCAGTGCCATAATGCTAAATGTTGGGGTTTTTTTCCCTGACAGAATGCAATAGCATGAAAAAAAAAGTGGGAAAAAAAATCTGGTTTTGTATAAGGAGATAATCTGAAGGGATCTGCTTGACAGAATGCACTCAGCATTGATTGAATAAAATGTGTTTTTCAGGTTATTTCTCAGGCCTACCCTCAATGCATTAAAGCAGAGCTAGAGAAGAGAATGTCACCAGCTTTGAGACCCAGCCAAGTGCAGTGAATCTTCACCTCGTGCATCTGTAAACAAAATTGTTCTTTTCCCCCTTTTCTTTCATAAATAATACATGGATTCAGAAGTGCCTTTCACTCACTTGGAGGTGTTCTTCTAAAATCAGGGCACTTTTTAGCATAGGCAGAATTTAACCTCTACCAATCCTTCTTCATTAACTGCAAATAACCTCAGCAGTATCACCTGCTTAGCAAAGAGATGTTGACCTTAAACCTGAGCTTGCTGAGCTGGCTGTTTTACCTGGCACTTTAAGAGGAAGCTGGTTTATAAATTCTGCTGTGCTACTTCAAAAGAAAATGATTGAACTGATGCCTAAAATGCAGCCAAAGTATCAAGAGTTGATGAAAATATATATTTAGGATGTAAGATCTATCCTGATTGGGACATGGTTTGATGCTGGTTTAGGATGGAGCCCAGGATGTTGTGAAAAACCTCACTTTTTCTTATGTTTTCAGCAGCAAACAGAGGAGGATTGAAGGCTCCCAGTGCTTTTCAGAGAGGTCAGCCATATCTTTGAACTTCAAGATGAAAATGGTGACCTAGTCTGAGAAATACTGAAGAGGTTCATACAGTCCTCATCCAAAACGACCATTTAAAAATAGACAAATCATGACTCCCTCAAAAAGAAATGTATGCATTGCATAAATCAAAGTTCTCACACCCACCATCAAAGTTTAATCACTTAATATGCTGGTTCTTTCAACATGCTGTGAAACTTTGTATACAATAATACAAACGACGGGGTTACAAAGCAATAGCAATTTATTCTGCTGTACAAACGGATATTGCATTATAATCCCTAAAGCAACACAGAGGCTGCTTGCAGATGTTACTACAATTTGGCATTTATTTTAATTACTCTGCAATGTAGCTCATGTGAAATAATGTCATGGGATGACCTACACATTCACCTATTAAGGGTGACTTAACTGCAAGGGAGAAAAAAAAAAAACCGTGTTTTGAAAGTTTTCAAGGTTTCATCAAAACATGAACCTCCTACAGCTGGTTTAAAAGGATGCATCAGGCTTTTGTCCAAATTCAAAAGCATGGTAGGGCAGGGGGTAATTTAATCAGCCAGGCTGTGTGGCACATGTATTTTTACAAGTCTTGCAAGAATAACACCAGTAAATAACTTGAGATATTTTGGTGTCTGACATTCCCTCAGCAAGTGCTAAGAAAATATGCTTACTGCACAGATTGCTGGTTTCTCAGAGTGGGAGTCAAGGTGCCTAATTATAAAGTCAATACACTTTGCTTTATCACTGGCCAGGTCCCTGATCCCTCCTTTTCTCTTTCCACTCCCCTTCTAAAAGCAAAATCCTCTTTAAAGTTGCTGCTGCTCAAAGAGCTGCCTGGAAGCAGTTGCTCTGGTGAACAGATTTCAAGCAAAAGGACAAAGTTAAACATGAGGCAAAGTATAAATAAAAAGCAAGACTCTCTTCCTCCTCCTCTCTACTTGTGAGTGATGATCTCACCGCTCTGGGTGGATTACAAGAGTGGCTTGATCTCTTTCAGGAAAGCACATTCTCTAACCTTGATACTGCTGCTATTTATACTCCTCTCTTCTTGCCACAAAGAAAAGCAGCTCTAATAATCTTCCCCCTCGTTTCTAACAGGAGCACTGGGTGGCCTCTGTGCTGCCTCCCGACAGCAGGGTCAAGCCCCTGTCCACTGGCTTTGGTTCCCCATTAAAGCCAGTGCTCTCCAGCACTGTCTCTGCTTCTGGCTGCTCACTTTTAGACACCTGAGATCTGATTTTTCCACTGGCTTGAGCATCACATTGCCAGACACACAGGTGCAGAGCAGCAGCCTTGCGATGCCACAGCATTTTCCACTCACGGGGCACAGACAGGAGCGAATGCACGTGCTGAAAGGCAATCGGGGTTCTAAAGTTCAGAGCCAGAACTGTAATTCCTCTCTCTCCTTATCAGATGAACAGGATACCCCATTTAATATAGTGCTGGGGACATCTCAGGCCCTTCCCACCCCCCAAAAGGCAGGAGCCATCCCCACCCCCACTCATCTCCATGGGGATTCCCCTCAGGCAGAGCTGCAGGAGTCAGGGCTCAGACCCCAGCAGCTCAGGTGCAATGGGCCACATATGGGGGACCTTAGACGAGCTGATCTTCTACGTCAAACTCCATTTCTTCAGATTAAACCAAACATAAGCTGTGTTCTCCTCGAGATACCGCAAGAAACAGGGACAAACATTATGAAACCAAGTTTATTAAAACTTTCTACAAGTCAGACTTTATCATCCAGGTTTCCACATACATATACATATTTACAAGTTGGACATAGTGTTTTTAGCTTTTCTGGCAGAGTTTCCTACCAATATATACAAATGTACTGTTTCTCATAGAAGGGTTAAACTGTATCACAGATACAAATGTCAAGCAATCATGAGAGGTTTAGTGCAATGGAGAGCTCTAGCGCCCTGCTCTTAATGCTCATGATTCTGTCAAGTTAGTATTGCCAACAATAATTCACATTAAATTGCTCTTCGACACCTCTTATTAGGACAAACAAAGTACAACAAAACAAGAAAACAAAACCCCAAACAGTAAGGTATGTACAAAGTACACAGTCCATGAGGTATACATGGTATTCTCACAAGGTGGTGGGACTGCAGCTTGCTGAGGGTTAACCTTTAAAATGACTTCCCTGGAACTGTGCCCTGTACGTTACCCACCTCACGGCCATTTCAGAAGCTGTGCTCTCGCCCAAGGTGAAGGGACATCTCTTTGCATAAGCCACTGGACACAAATGTGAGACAAAGCAGAAATTTTAGGGAGGACTAAGCTTTACTTACCCCCAACCCAGGAAGCTAATGATTTAGATATATTCATTATCCACGCACATTGGAAAGACTATGAATAATCATGCAAAAAAAAAAAAAAAATTAAGGGGAAAAAAATATAGCCAGAGGCAAACAACATACCTGAATAATCAACTAAGGGCGTGTAGAAATTTTACTCTTAAGACTAACTCTTTGGGGGGTGGGAGGGGGGAAGAGGAGAGGGGATGTGATGTTTTTAAGAGTTGAGCTTGTAGGAAAACACAACCATGTTTACATGTACTGTACAAGATACCCCTTATTGTTTTCCAAGAGAAGGTGCCCCAGCTGATAGTGTTACGGTTTGGTAAATGGATATGTTTTGGCACTCGGAGCTAACGAGACCTGCTACTTGACAAGCTCGCTGAGGGCATAAAGTTATATAGGCTACGCCATGGTAATGTGAGGCTTAAGTCTATTTAAAATGCTTTCCCGGTCAGCAAATGGAATTGGATGGGAGATCCACCAGTTTCTGCTTCAGAAAGAGCCACAGCAGTTATTTGTCTTACGGGTGGATCGAGGAGCTTCATGCCTCTGGAAGCAAGATCAGCTGGAGGAGCAGCAGAGAGAAGGCAGCTGGCTGTGGTGGATGAAGACCTCCTTCCCTGGTTAAAGTGCGCTTACAGTCAGAAAGCTACTTTGCAAGCTGGCTGATGTGGCACACCAAGTTGATTCTTCCTTCTACCCATTTCTGTCAGATTTGCTCAGTTAGAGGTGCTCCTCATGCCCCCCACCCCCTACGCATCATGGTCGGGGCTCCGCACCCCCATAGCCAGCCTGAGAAAGCAGATGGAGCTTCATTTCTGTCTCACGCCTTGCCAGCCGTAAGACTTTGCAGATGAGATTCAGCCAGTTACATCAGTGGAGGACGTGGGAGGCAGGAGAAAAGCCAGGTGGCTCTTGCAAAGTTGCACAGGTTCTCTGGGGTCAGCAAGATGGACCAGATGAGCAGGAGGATGAAACTCTGAGTACGCTCAGGGAGCGGAGATCTACAGGTTGGTGTTTATTTCAAACAAGGTCACTTTTCTGACCATACTGGCACTTTAAGAGGCTGTTGAGTTTGCAAATGCAGAAAAATGAAACCCTAAGAAGATGATGGAGGTGAGAACCTCAGAGGTTTTGGAGCTTTCAGGGTTAGCAGAAGAAGGAACTAATATCATCACTGTCTCCGTGGTATTCTGGAACAATTTGATCTGAAGTTCCCGTCTCCTGGTCTGTATATCCAGGCTCCAAGACTGCCTCGAACCAAGGGTGAAGCAAGATCTCTGGAGCAGTGAGTCTTTCAGAGGGCTCCCGCCGCAGGAGGCTACGGATGAGGCATCGGGCTTTGGGGGAGACATGGTCAGGAATACAGAACTGTCCACGTCGGATTTTGGAAAAGAGAGTGCTAGGGTCCGAGTCATGGAAGGGATAGCGTCCCACCAGGAGGGTATAGAGCATCACTCCCAAACTCCACACATCGGCCGATTTTCCAGAGTAAGTCCCTGTTGTGTTTAGGATCTCAGGGCTGACGTACGCCGGGCAGCCGTGTTTGTCTGAAAGCGCATCGTCTTCGCCTTTGATGATGTGTGTGTCTTCCAGGCTCTCCAGCCTCAGCTGAGTCCTAGGGAAGGCAAAAGAAGTAGCCCAAGGTTAGAAACAGTAATGCCCAGACACAAGTGAGCACGGCAAGCCCCCAGCCATGGCAATTCCCACTGCCCTTCTCACATAGGCATTAAGAAGAGGAGAGGAAACATGTTTTTAATTTGCAGCAGAGAAGTTGCAGGGACTCCTGGCCATGTGTAATGGAAGCGCAGCTCCATGCATGGGGTGGGCACTCAGCAGCCCCTGCTCATTTATCGGGGTTTTTAAGAACACCGGGGGCTCTCGAGGAACACCAGCAAGGCATCTTCTATGTACGCAGGTTGCACTGCAACTGCAGGGGGTTAACTGGCTACAGTGCATCCTAAATGCCATGATTTGATTCTCAGGCTTTGAGCAAACAGTGTCCAGCAAACTGCAAAGCTCAGCTCCCTCCTGCACTTGCAAGGACCATCGGCTCTCCTGAGGTTTGCATTTTATTTTTATTTTGTTATTTACTCTTTTTGCCTTTCTGAAGGGTACCACCACACCTGCCACCTCCCAGGTGGAAATGGGTCCACCCTGACCTTGCATTCTGGGGGGAAAGGGGAGCTTTGCATCGGTGAGGAAGCCACCAGCTCGCCCTGGAAGGGCTCTGCGCTGCCTTGCTGGGGTGTAGATGCGTTGGCTGCAGCCTGTCCTCAGCGTGACCTCACCAAATACCCATTGGTTCTGCAAACGGAAAATATGACTCAACGAGAACCGTGGGCCTGGGATTGGCTGCGGGAGCCCTGAAACTGCACCTGTGCCGGAGCACCCGAGTCTGCCTCCCATTGCTTAACCCTCTTCTTGCCAAATGGGATGCACATGACACTCGCCTGTGCAACGCGTTATTTCCACATGAGCGAGACTCTGTGCAATGAAACATTTCAACAAATGTTTCACCTTCTTATGGGCGGGAAAAGCTGCAATAGTTTCCTCCAAAGGAATTACTTTCTTTGCATGTCAACGTATGGTTGTTTCTGTTTAAGAGGGGCAGCACTGGTTAATTTTCTTATCAGGTTTATAAACGATATCCTGAAAGCGTTAGCCCAGTTAAAAAAAAAAAAACACAAAACCAAAATGCATTTTCTTCTGCTTCAGTAATACCACCTCCAGTTTCATCAGATTAAGCACAACTCCATTACAGCTTTTACTTATTTTTTTTAGCTTTCCACAGGATAGGCAGCTAATCAGAGTCAGTTTTGCTGATTAAATATTCATTTCTGGCTCTGCCATGTGTAGTGAGACACTACAAGAGCAGCAAACACTCCAGGGAAATACTGAATTATTTCCTTAATCGAAATTTAACAGCTAGATTCTGGGTCTCATCTCTATAAACCTGGGCTTCAGGCTAAGTTTTACCGAAGTGCACTTCTTCAGTGCAGGGTTCCCAAAGCGATATCCAGCCATGTCCCACCTTCCCTCCTGTGTGTGCCCCCACATCCCTGGGCACGGAAAGTGCCGCCATCAGTAGCAGAGAAGGGATAAATGCTTCAAAGAACACAGCTGATCTTTCGTTAGCAGTGTAACCCTGATCAGCAGGGGACTTCAGCGAGAAGACCCCTCCCTTGCACACCTTTCCTGATCGCAGATCTACCACAGGGCAGCTCTCCTGGGTGTGAGGAGAGACTAGAGCTCCAGATCCTCACATCTCCTGCTCCACCAGCCAGGCTGTCCCCTCGTCCCAGCACAACGCCCCAGCCTCCCTCCTCGCCTTCTCCCTGCCTTTTATTCAACACGGAATGAGTGGCACACATGACATCTTCTGGCGTTAACGAGCATTCAAACTATCAGCCCTTTGTCTGCCAGTGGGTTTCACTGAACTTCTGCTGAATGAGAGGAAGCTCCTGGTGAGCTTCCTCCCTTTCATCAGCTGTGATCTAACTAAGAGTAAGTACACACCAGTTAGATCCATGACCTACTACACACATGTGATGGGGACCTACTCGGATCGCTCACAGGTGATGCCCAGCTGACACTACTCCCTGGGACACTTTTTGTGTCTCTGGAGGTGGCATTCCTCCCCCTCCACTCACCCCAGGGCTGGCTGGTGACAACTGCTTACCTTTCTTCATTAGAGAAGACAAATTTCCTGAGCTTGAGGTCACCAAGTACGATGGCCGACTGGTGGCAGTGAGCGACAGCGGAGACAATCTGCTTGAACAGCCGGGCAGCCTCCTCTTCCCTCAGCCTCTTGCAGCTCCTCACATAGGAGTGCATGTCCCCAAAGTCCTTTTCAAAGAACACATAGGCCTTGGTGTCCCCAAGGATGACTTCGACAACCCCGGTGATGTTTCTGTGCGACGGCAGCTGAATGTAAGGCCGGATCTTGTCCTGGTAGTGTTTGAGGGGGAACACCTGTAAAGAGGAAATTAAACCTAAATTCATTCTCAAGGGCGTTGGAAGCAGCCGCTCGCGTAGCAACTCTCCCCAAACAATGACGAGGGAGCTGGAGGGGAGCCAGGGCTCGGCAGCAGCGCCTTCAAAAGTGGTTATCGAGACCCTTCCCGTTCATTTTATATAGAAAGAGGGGGAAAAAAAAGAAACAAAAAACCAAATCACCATCCCCGAAGCCTTTCGGGGAAGGTACCCCGAGGTAACCCGGAGTTCCAGCTTCCTCCCAGCACATGCAAACCCCCACCGGCGGCAAGCCGAGCGTTCCAAACAGGGGAGCAGCGGGACGACGTATCCCGAGGCTCTGCCGGGGCCGAGTGCTCCGGAAGAGCGGGAGGATCCCCCGGTCCGCGCCCGCGGAGCTCCGCGCTCACCTTGCAGCGCAGCTCCCGCCCGGAGCTGACGCTCAGCGCCCTCGACACCTGCTCCCGCTCGGCCAGCGGCAGCAGCAGGTACGAGGCGATCAGGCTGGGACCCGCCGCTCCCCCGCCGGCACCGGCTGGAGAAGCGGGGGGACAAGGAGAGCCGGGGGCGCTCAGGCAGTCCGGGGGCCCGCAGTCGGCGGCGAGGCGAGGGCACTTGGCGGCCGGCGCTTCCTCGGCGGTGCCGTCGTGGAGGGGCTGGAGGCGCTTGGCCGGGGCGCTGCGGCAGCGGGCGGCCGGCAGGAGGGACGCGGGGCGGCTCATGGAGGGGAACGGCGGCGGGCGCGGAACTAGAGGCGGGCGGTGCGCGCTTGGCGCATCCCTTCGCTCTCCCCGCCGGCACCTCGGGCCGTGTCCACCATCTGCTGCCGACTCCGCGCTAAAGTAGTTGGAGGCTTTTAAAAAAAAAAAAAAAAAAAATTGGAAGAGGAAAAAAAAAAAAAAAAAAGCGAGGCTCCTCCCGCTGGCCCTGACGCACGGGGAAATGGGAGGAGGGAGGCTGGGACACGCCTGCTCCGCTCAGCCCGGTGCTCTCCACGCACCCCGGTCGCAGCGGGACACGCATCCAGGCGGGGCGGCGGGGGACCCGCCGAAGGGATCGCCTTATACCTGGCTGCGTGCCCCGCTGGGACCGGGGGCGAGGCGGGGACTCCCCTCCTGTGGTCCTCCAGCCAGGACATCTCGTATCCGACTCCATTTCCCTGAGGATGGCAGCGCTTGGTGGGTCACCCTTTGTTTTGGGGGTCACCCCTTGCTTTTGGGGTTCGCCCCTCGCAAGCCCAGCGTGCTCGCAAAACCCTCAAGCCTCCACTGCTCGGAACACAAAGGTAGAAACAACCCAAAAAGTTACTTAGCCCAGCTCAGATCCCAGGAGCTTCTCCTTTATGCTTCTCCCCAGCCCCAGTTCTTGCTTTTCACTAATTAACCGCCGCTCATCCCAGGGTTCGCACCACGAAGCCGTCGTGCGGTAACCACCGTTTGTTCGTGAGCGTAGATTGAACGCGCACTGTCCGAATGTGCTTTGCATCGGGGTGGTTCCCGAGTTAGAAGTCTCTGCTCTCCGAAAAAGGAATAAATAGCACCGGGAGCGAGCAGCGGTTGCAGGGACCTGTGCGAGCAGAGCCGAGCTCGGCAGCCACCGCCGGGCTCGGAAATGCGGCTTTAAGGGAATAGTAAATAGATTTGCAGCCAGGACTGTTAGTAAACGGAAAAAAAATGAGAGACAACCAGACAACAAATCAACCCCGGAAAAAAAACGCAGACAGCTGTAGTTTTGACAAGAGTGCTTCAGAAGGGAACTCTCCGGCTTTTGTGTTTACATATATGCAAATTTTCTGTAATTCAGTGCTGAGGCTTCCCAAATACCCGAGGGAGCATGCGTTGTGTTATTCTGTGGGATCAGTTCCTATCCCGTCTGGGTTTCCCCAGCCCTGGTTTGAGCAGCAGGGAGGGCCCAGGACAGACCCCCCAGCTCTGGAGCCTGTGCCTCTGCAGGTATTTGCCCCGATTCCTGCTGGATAACCACGGCAAACCCAGCACGCCTTCAGCTACTTCGAGTGTATTTTAAGAAACACATGAAACTCTTGTGCGGGATGACTCATAGCATAGCAGCCCCATTAATGCATTTAAACATAAAATGCATATGCCATAAAGGGATATCCCAGGGCCTGCATTTTCCTTTTTTTTTTTTTCTTTTCCCAGAAATACAATTCCGTTAGTGTCTGCAGATTGTTTCTGAGCGATTCACCACAGCGCTCAAAACACACTGTTTTATTTTGTTCCTCTCATAGCTGAAATATGTGCAAGTATCCATCAGACCTTTCTTTTACTTTTCCCTTCCTGGAAGTTTTATGACTGGGATGTGCTGCCGGGTGATTTAGCTGGTAGGATGCTGCATTGTGTGGGCTGCTTCCAGCATCGGAGATAGCACAAGGTGGGGGCATGTCAGTGCTTCTGGGGACAGGGGAGCGTGTAGACACATCAAAATAGCAACGGCCCTACATAAACATACTCACAGGCATTATTAGTGTATAACTGCATCCCCTGTAGCTCTCTCAGACTGAGATGTAGTGTGAGCAGGAGTGAAGACGTCAGTGTAAAAACCAAGTGGTGCACCTGGGATAACTACTTGACTTTGGTCCTCAGCTTCACAAAGATTGTCCTCTCTCAGCTCCTGTGCCAGCTCACTCTCCCCACTGAGGAGAAGGGACATACTGAGGATCCCTTTCTACGCATCACTGGAAGCTGTACCCTTCATCTTCCCAGCCTCCCACCCATTTAAAGCCTCTTAAGAGTCCACAGCTGGTCACCTCAGGCTGGCCCTATGTCACCAGGACCAGCATGGGTGCTTGGTTGAGGCTCCTGACAGCCAAATGGGAGATGGCACCCAATGGGCCTTAAGAAAGGCAAAAAGTCCATCTTGTCATCCTATCTCCCCAAGAAAACATCTGGGGGCAGGGGAAGAGAGGAGAGCAGAGTACAGAGGTACACACAGCATTGCACCCCACAGTCCTGCCATAGGCTCCTGGTGTCTGGGCATCCTCTTCTCACAGGGACTCCCCAGATTTCACGCTCTGTGGGGGTGTCCCTGCTAACTGGAGCACAGAAACTGGGCATGCACTTACAAATACCAGGAAACAGCTAACCCCATGGCAATTGATCCCAGAAGTGCTGGTGGGTGCCCTCTCCCAGCTGACCGTATAGACCAAGCTTCAGTTGAACCCAAGCTTCTATTTCTTTGCAAAATGGGGACAGTTCTTGACAGCAGCAAACTTTCACTGCTTTTCTAAAATGCCTGGCATGCTTTCAGGTGCTCAAAGCATTAATGTCATGAATAAAACATGTAGTAGCAATTATTAACTAAATTTAAAATGCTCACTACATTATTCTCAGTCTCATGTTGTGGGTATGGATCATAAGAAAAGGTCCACATACAGACTCCTCTCCATCCCCACCAGATTCATTCCAACATGCAGAGCAGAGAAGTGATTCCCACTTTGGGTTTTCTGTTTTTTCTAATTTTGGCTGCTCCCAAAATGGATGCCATAGATGGTGTCTGATGATCTGCATGGCATGGTGCTTCTCAGAGAGTTGAAACTTGTCGTCCTTACCCATCTCCACCAGTGCTTGCATGCAATCCTGGTTTGGTTACGAACCAGTGCAAAGAGCAGGAGGAACTCCAGGGAGAGTTTTGTGAAGAACAGAACTGTTGCAACATTTCAGTATTGGAAGATTTTTGCAGAATATGTGCCTTCCACACTTGCCATAGTGGTCTCTTGCTCACTGTAGGTCATGCCACAGGCTTTTAAGCTTCCAGGCTTATCCTCCTGCATTAGTCTCCTCCTGAAATCAAAACCTATTTGGGGGTCTTCCTTCTATTCCTTGCACAAGCCTTCATCATTCCATCTCCCTCTCACCCTTGAAAGATTTTCTGGGGACTACCTGCTCAGCATACGTAAGATGAATACTAGCATGGCAATTCTCCACTGTGCCTGCAGTGAATTGCAGCCCTACCAAATGAACCTAAGCAATGTCACACATCTCCAGTGGATAGCACTGTAAATCACTGTGGAGCACAAACCAGTGCAGAATTACACTTATAGACCTAACTTTGGGATAAAACATTGATTCTATGGGTGAATCTTGCTACCCAAGTGCTGGAAAAAAGAACTGCTGTGATCCAGCAAACTACAAGGAACCAAACACTCAGCCTTGGATGCTCCAACAGGAGCCTGGTACCAGTGAGGTGGGGCAGGGATGGCCTCTGGGAGTACATATCAATGGTCTTTGTGCTTGGCAAAGGACAGCAGTGCACAACAGGGACCTTCCAGATGCTAAGGAAGTCTGAGGAGCTCTCAGTCAGAGGACATTACAAAATCACTACAATAAGTAGATTCTGCCTTGGAAAAGGATGGTCAAAGTAAGCAGGACTGCTTGCTGTCTCCTCTCTTCCTGGAGTCTCAGCTGCTAGGTGAGGAGCTGAGACTGGAGCAGAAAGAAGATCCTGTGAGATGTATATCACAGATCTGGCATATCCCAGCAGAAGGAAGGGTCTTGCCCAGCACAGATTTGTCAGAGCTGTGGCAACCTGAATGTTGCTCTTAATATATTTTTCCTCCTTTTAAAAACTGACAAGCAGCACTATTGTATCTGCCAGATGAAGATTTAAGAATCCAGAACTTCTGGTGGTCAGGCATCAACATTCCCTTTTCCTGGCACATTATTTTATTTAAGGGGATTTTTGTTCCGTGGCATTCAAGCACCTACCTGTCTCCCCCCTCTGCCAGTGCCTACACTCACCTGATCAGCTGCTTTTCCTTAGATGTTCACAAAATTATCTCTGCTGCTCCAGTTCTCTGACCCTTTATCTTTGTAACTAGAACAGCCAGAGGCAATGAGAATTGTGTAACCATCTCCCCACTTCCCAAGTGCTTGGGACAGGTCTGGTAACTTTAATAATATGTCTCATGGGATACACAAAGTAAATCTCTATTAGATTAGGCCACTTATAAATAAACTGGCTGCTTGCTATGGGAAAAAATTAAAAAATCATTATTTTAGTTATCGGATGAGAGAGGCATGACATGCAAATACTTCAGCTAATATTAAACTATCAAATAAATTATGAAAAATAAATATCTTTATTTTACAAGTTATCTCAAGCCAAGTAATGAAACTTAAACTACTGCTAGAATGAAAGACAGCAATTTAAACCCAGCAGGTCATCCATAATCTACTAGTGTACAGAAAAACCTTGCACAGATGGGACTCAAAGAGTAGTTGTGTGGCCAGGTGATAAAAGAACTTAAAAGTAATGTTTTTTGTAGCAGGAATAGCATCTGTGATAAACCCACAACCATCCCCAGACACTGTGGTACTCAGTGGCAGATTCACTGTTAAGATACAAAACACATGACAAGCACGTAGTGACATCAAAAGAAGTGCAATATAATGGTGTTCAGATGTCTCCCCTCAAGCCTGCACAGAAGCTGTTCTGAGGGTTGCTGTTGCAAGGAACTCTAAATAATTCCCTTTTGATAAGCCAACAGTTATCAAGTCCAAGGAGTCTCATGAGCAGCACCTCCTGACCTTGTTCCTTTTGCAGACTAAAGAGCATGAAGGCTTCTTCTGTTGCTTGAAAGACGTGTGAAGGTTCAGGTTTTAAACCTCAAATGCTGCTGTTACTTCAGAAGTTGATTGCACAAGCGGACAGTGAATGAGTGTCTCTCCATTTCCCTTGCGGTCAGAGAAGATCCTATTCATACTGAGTTTACAAGCAAACACTTCCTTTGGTAAGCTTCCCATGCAATTCAATTCATGTGCGTGCTTTCAAGCTCTGTCTTTGGGTCTGGACTAACATCAGACTAAGCGAGCGAGGCAGGCTCTCTCCTCAGCCCACCGCAGCATTTGCTGCAGCATTTTGAAATGATGAAACACACTCTGTGTTTTCTATACGTTCCTCCAGTCCTGATGAGTTGCTGAGATTACTCGTGCATCAAGAGGTTAAGCACATACATGGGTATCTACAGTATGATGTACGGGCATCTCAGAATTTTACTTGCTTAACAATCAATCTAATGTTTTTACCTCTTATGGTTTTTGGCTGGGAGCCTAGAATCCACTGACACCTACAGACCTCTGAGCATAGCTGTGACCACCTTGTGTGTTTGAAATAATATGTATTAACAGTGAGTACTTTATGACCAGAAAATAAATTATTATTTTGGGAAGACTTGGAATTTGCAGTCGGTATTAGTTTGTACTTGTAGTGAGGAGTCATCAGCTTTGGCTGTAGCAAGAGAAAGGATGAGCTGTGCTTTGGATGTTCTAACATTTTCCACTCCAGGAAGCCCCATTTCCTAGGTGCATCTACTTCACTGTACTTCAGGATCCATACATGGAGACTTTTAGGGAAGGTGGAGATTAACATTCACTTGAAACAGCAGTGGAAGTTAATCAAGTTGCACAGTGAATTCTAAGCTAGTCTTGGCCACAATACTAGAGCTATTCTTGAGAAAAACGTCATGAGGTACTTGTGACCTCAGGTAGGTAAGACCTTTGTCATCAGCCACTCATGGGGAAACATGAGTACGTCCAAGAGGACACTGTCTAAAATAAGGCAGTGTGTGGCCTTGGCTGTTGAGTCATCAGTATCACTTCCTGCAGCCCCTGCTCTTGCTCTGGGTATTTCTCAAGGGAGCACTGACTTAGCCCAGTCTTTTTGATTCTTCTAGAATGAATAAGATTACAGCACCAGAGCAGTAATGATGAATATGTCCTTGATTCAGAGGAATGTGCACTCCTTCTAGCACAAGTATGCTAAATCTTCCATGAGGTGCCTGCCTGATTAGTTTTTATCTTTACACATCATGGCTCCAGTGACTTGAAAAATTCAGAGTCTCTAGTTTTAAAATGCAGAAATTCTGCTTCACAGGGAGAATCCGTTCAAGTGAGAGAGCTGTGTTAATGGCTTGTGCCTCAGGGTACCACTGAAAGCTGTTGCATATGGATCTCTCTTGCCTTTTCTTTATTTTAATGTTTTATTAGACATTTCTTTAATCACTCAAAATACTGTTCTCTGGCGGAGACAGAGTCTCACCAGGTTTCAGTGACAGACCCTTCTCAGCTACATTGAGGTTTGCTGTATTTGTAGAGCACCCCTTACGGAAAAGGAAAAAAAACCACCTCACCTCTGAGTTTCTTTCCTTAAATATTGTTGCAAAATTTCTGACGTCAAACAATGAGACACAAATTACCTTGTGAACTGTTAACATATGCCTGTTTACATATGATATCTTATAGCCAAAAGAGATTAAGATTTGAAGGTTTAACTACTGTTGAGTTTCCACTTCTGTGAATCATACAGATCAGCTTATTCATCACAGACACGTATTTTTATTCTTTAACTCTCTCAGGCTATGGGGACAGGGGACACATGGCAAGAGAGAGGTCACAACTGCCTAACAAACCCTGAAGTTTGCAAATGAAAGAGCAAAAAGCTGCCAGTAACTACAGCCACCCCAATGAATCACTAGCGGTTTATAACTCCCATCAGGCCAGCTGAGGGGTGCAGAAGCCTTCCCCAATTGCCAAGGCGAGTCTGTCCTTCCACCTAGTAAAGTGCCAGCTGCAATTCATGCTGATGACCAAACCTGTAATCTTGCAATTTCAGGAGGAAATTACTTGTAAGAACCAACAACGAGAGAAAACCAGTCATGAAAAATCAACCTGTCTCAAATGCCAGGTTCAGAGGTAAAAACAAAAATCACTCATTGAACTAGGATTCCTTGGATGTTATGATATAGTTTAAATTCAGAAATGCAAAACATTTTGGGGAGAACTTCACTGATTTCAGTAAATACAGGCAGTTTTCTCTATATGCTGTGCATCACTGATTTTGATGGGAGTCAAGTACTCTTGTCAGCAGTCCTGACGTAAGTGCACGAGTATTTGTCTCTTTCTGGGTAATGTGGCTGTGGCTATAGTAGAAAAGAGGTATCTCTGATGATAAAAGAAAGAAACTGAACTGTTTAAATACACATACCTCTTCACCTCATATGTGGTTGTTATTAAAGCTAAGCAGGTAAGTGCTGCCAAAACTCAGTCCATTTCTTTCAGCTGCAGACAGAAGGATTTCAGAATTTGGCTGCCCCTGCACTTGCTGTTCAGGATCTGCTTCACTGACGCTGCCTGGCTCAGGCTAGTGAAGGACAGAAGGAAGATCATGTATTTGGAGGCAGGAACGTTCAAAAATACCTTTCCACTTAGAGTGGCAATAACTAAGTGCTTGACTATTTGTTCTCTTCATTTAAAGTGTTGCTTCAGATTTGTTTGGGTTTTTTCTCCCAGCTGCATCATCTTAAGCAGGCAGGTCACACTATTACCTGTGGATTAGCTAACACAGAGACAGCTTGAGTGCAGCTTCCACCAGGGCCTCCAGTGCTGCTCTGGGTCAAGCCTCTCTCTGTAATGTACGACAACAAGGTGTAACCAAGACAGCAGTCTCCCTCACAGCATTACTCACTGGAGCAAGAGGGTAATGACCGTATCAGGAACTGTAGCTATCTACAGGTATACTGGTACAAACACCACAGGTAGCAAACCAAACCTGCTGCCACCAGTTTGTCCGTACGAATTAATCTGGGTATAATTTAGCATTTATAATGTTATGTGTTACTGGAAGGCTCACTCAAGCATCCAGACACCTACACGAATTAAATTTGAGGTGCGACACAGTGGCCATGTAAAGTATATGTACATCTTTGCATCTGAAAGCTTGGGAGACTGGTTACACCCCTAGGGATTGAATTAGTTCCACGAGGACAACGTTCATGCACCTCTGTCAGAAACTGCAGAGATTGTTTCACCGAAACAAGTTTCTGTTTCTGAGTGTTCTGCTTATAAATGGAGTAAATTTAACCACAAACTTAAGATGAAACAAAAAGCTGTGAACAGTTTAGGACATTACCCCCCCACACACCTTTTTTTTTTCTGACAAATGCTATAGTTGACATCCTCCCTTGTGGTTTAACTGAAAATTGGTGACCCATCCTAAAAACTTGAGGTTTGAGACCTGAGATGTCCCAAAAGGCACTTGATTTTTACACACAGAAACACAAACAAGTACATATTGCTCAACCACCCCGGGTCTCTTTCAGGTATTTCAGCTGGGCTTCCACAGACATCACCACTCATGATCACTGCTGAGTTTTGAAAAGATGGACCTTTGGGGTTAGACCAAATTATGAAAATTACCCAGCTAATTCCCATGAAGTTTTGAACACAAAAGCTCAGTGCAAATAATAATGGTTCGGTTCCCTTTTTTAGCTATGAAATCCGGTTGCAGATTAATATTCTTCAATTACAAAATAACCATTTCAGTCTGAAGTGGTTTGCACTCTTAAGTGCAATTTGGATTAATAATGGTCTACGAAAGCAAAGCTGTTAGCAAACAGTAACCCAGAGTGAAAAGCTTAGTGTTTAGGTACCTTAGCTGCATTTCACACTAAATGTCAGGTTGTAAATTCAGAAAAATGACCTAGGAAAATACCATCTACCCCACTAAGGATCCCAAAGCTCAAAGAAATCTATATTTTCTGCTTCATATATATCAAGAAATAATTGCCATCTGACCACCAAGACAGCTCCTTTTACTAAGGCCATTTCTAATTCACACATGTAGGGCCTTACCTGCTACATGTGTTCAGATCAATTTAGGTGATAAATACAGAGAGTCACAAAGTTTAAGCCCTTTTTTGGATCTATGCCCTAAAGCATAGATATCTGCAGCCTATATAAATTGAGATTAAATGCTTTTCAATTCAAGGCATATGTTTACAATATATTTGTATCATCTACATATTAGTTATTGGAATACATTTGTAAATAATTGTAGTCTCTGAACCTACAGTATAAAGGTGAAGCCCTCTGGGACTTCCAAACGCAAAAAGCCTGAAATAAAAGCTTCTGAATCTCAAAAGAAAAGCCTAGGTTAGGGCAGAGTGTTCAGAAACTATAAGAACAAGGCCAAGGTCCTCAAAGCTGAGTGGTATTTGTGTGTGTCCACACACAAGGTATAGATGTGCAGCACTTCCTGCACATGAAGGTTTCCTGAGGTTTGCATTAAAACATGGATGTGCTCCCAGGCAGCGTAAATCCGTGGTCAGAGTGCCCTATTCCAAGTGTTCCCAGCAGTCACAGAGGCAGTCACAGAACTATCTGCAATATTGACAAAGCACTTGCTATTACATGGCAGCAGAATCTGCATCTCTAATATGCAGAAAAAATTAGCACACCGACAAGGAAGGTTAAATGCTGCAAAACACGTTTTATTTATCGAATGCAAGCTTTTAGAATTTCAGGAAGGTTAAAAAAAAAACCAAACAAGTTGAACTGGAATGCCTCATATTTGGCAGTTTAAAAATGCTTTCGGTTACAGCTGAGACCTTCAACTCTGCCTATAAATGAAACACTTTAAATAACAATCAGTTACACAACCTACTTACAATCAGCAGCTTATCTCACAAGACCTCTAAGAAATTTTCATTGTGGTATCAATGTATTCAGCTGACTTATCCAGTGTTGACCAGCTTTGTTTATTCTGACTTTCAATCGCTCTTTTAAGTGCTTCATCTGGCAGAAGATCTGATCCTTTTACATCAACATGGCTACAGCCAATTTTAGGGCATCTGCTCAAAAGAAAAGAGAAACTCCATTAAATCGGAAGAATTGTATTTGTCAGATATGGGCTTTTACGTAACATCTGCTAGTTTATTGTATTTATCTGAAATTCACTCTCTCTGTCAGTTCCTTGTTACCTCTTTTCCTCTCCATCAGCCTCCTGTGGGGAAAAATAAATCCATTTATCTAAACTGGTAGGAATGAACAGCTGAAGGAATCCCAGCAAGAGACGGAGCCTCTCTCCTGTAGATCACTCTCTTGCTTCATGTACACAAGGCGCCTGCATCAGTAGGACACTAGCACTGCATGGACATCTTCCTGTGTTGCTTTCTCTTTTTGTAGGTCACTACCTTTTACCCTATTAATCTGCAGTGGAAAAGTGTAATCTTCACTGATAGATAAAGAGGGAAGTCTATTCTAGAGAAACTGATAAAAGAGAACGAGCCTTGCAAAGGCTGGCTGGTGAATCAGCAGACTACCTGGTTGGTGTAAAAATTTACCTGGCCTTTTATGAACTGAGAAAGCACAGAAAGGAGAGACTGGGTCAAACTAACAGCCTCTAAGGGATAATCAAATACCAAATGTCTTACAACTACTTGAAACAGCCAGATAAAGACAGCAGAGTGAAAGATATTCAGGGACCAGAGGTCATTTTCCTTTGGCAGTGGCCCAAACACACAGAGACCTTCACCTGCAGTCAGAAATAATACTTTTCCTGATTTTTTCCTCTATTAGGAATAACTTTTGTCTGAGGCACTGAACTTATTTAACTCAGTATTCATAGCTTTTACTCCAGATTGTCCACAGCTCACTGTGTTTGTCATGGATAAGTCACTTAATTGCTCTGTGCCTCAGTTTTCCCATTTATCACCTTATTAGTGCAATAGCTTGCTAGATTAATGAGTAACAAGTGCTCAGAAAGCTTCCCACATTTCCTGTAAGCATGAAGTGTTAGTATGTCCTTCAAGGCAGTGGAAAATAGCGAGCAAACCAAGACACGTAAGAGTTGCCTAAAGGAGCCTACGGTGAGTCTATGGGCACAAACCCAGGGGCTGTGCACGTCAGCTGGAGGGCTGACACTCAGCCAGTGCACTGCCAAGTGCATCGAAGGGATCCCGTGGATTCCAACTGGAAAGTATGTGTGATGAAACAGCCGCTTATGTAACTCCAGAGTGAGCAACAGCTTTAATTTCAGAGTCGGGATAGAGAGGATTCCCCTAACCACGACTCTGCTCTACCAAGGCACCCGCTTCCACTTGAATATGGCTGGCAGGAGCGTGCTCAAAAGCAACACCGTGAGAACGGGCTACTCAAATGGGGAACTTGTTGCATCAGCTGGCCTGTCTTCCCTCCACAGCAGCCTCTGGTTTTTCCAAATGAACTGCATTTTCATGAGAAAGGTTAAAAATTACAGCAGGTTGGTGAGATTGGGCAGAGAAAACCAAGCAGTCTTTCTTAACTGAGTTACAGAGAAACCAAATTATTGCTCTGCTTATACTTTTCTAGGATACTGGAATAACCACTGTAAAAATTGTAAGGTTGCAAGCTAAAAGCTCAAAATGAAGAGCAAAGGGTTCAGACCACACAAATAACTTTGGTTTGGTTTTAAAGCTAAATGTTGTACAGCTTACATGATTTTTTTTTTACTCTATATTTTCTGTAGGTCTTTAATTTCTTAAAAGATAAAATAAAACTTCAATCATCTGACATTATTAGCTTTTCAGCAGTGCTGAAACTTTTGATTCACCACAACACTCTCTATTACCATGACATCTTCCTGATGGTTTTAACAACATAGAGAATTATTTAGATATTGAACATCCTAAATTTGGTTCTGTAGTGCAGAAAGTATTTTTGTTGTGTTTTTGGGCTGTAGAGCATGCGCTTTCTAGGCTGTCTCTATCCTCCAGAACACTCACTTTTCTTCTCTCCAACTTGAGAGCTATTTCTCAACTCCCATTCATTTTTCCAGCCAAGTTACTGTCCATCCATGTTACTAGTTTTGCTGTTATTCCCAGTGTATTGCACCCTTTCTGTCCAGTTTTCCTCCCTAGACCTCATAACACAGGCAAGGTACTTCTGTCTTGTTCTTCAAGCTGCCTTGGCACTAAGATAGTGGCTGGACATCCCAATTTATGCTTGATTTCCTGTAGCCAGGAAGGAGCAAGGTACAAAAAATTCTGCTCCACCTTTGTATCCTCATGGCAGAGTATGTGGAGTCTGACAGAAATGCAAGAACAACAGATGGAGGAAGTAAGCTGCTGTGGCATTATCTGTGGGGAAATCAGGTTGCTAGTCTCTGATACACCTTCCTGAGCATGTGCAAACTAACATTTATCAAAAAGTCCACAACTGCTGAGTTTCCATGAGGCCAATCAACCCCAAAGCATAAGGCTCTAGCACATATGGTGGAAAACCAAATCTGAAATTAATGACAAAATGTTATGTCTTCTAAACTTACTCTAAAAAGCGTTTTGAGCCTCTTTTCTTCTTTTTTTTTTCTTTTTTAATCAAAATCATCCTAAATTTGAAGCTTATCAGGGAGAATTTCAGGTTTGAAAATTCAACTATTATATCTTTTCATTAAAAAAGAAATGTGCTGTGTGGAAAGTGGCAGGCTGCTTTAACGATATAAAGTAAGAATTATTTAATTGCATCACAGTAGGAACTGCACAATCCTGTCTGATCATTCTTAAAGCTCTGTCTGATCATTCCTGAATTCTGTACTACCTAAAAGTTGTGGTTTAATATTTCTCTGTTGTATTGGAATATTACAGCAAAGGAGGGTGCACAAGGAGACTTTTTTTTTTCATTAACTTCAGGGTTTGCTAAATAAGCAGCAGGAACAAAATGTGCAACTAAATTTTAGGAAGCTGAAGTTTCTCCTTGTTGTTCATGGCTATATGAAATCTCTTTGCTTCTGTTGTGCAGGTACCACGAGTAGCTGTAACTTCCCCACACATTTCCTGAATATTCCTTACACATTGTTTTCATTAAAAAGAAAAACTCCTTCACGTGTACAGTACTAATGAGGAGACTGTGACTAGGGCAGACGCTGAGGTATTGCTTCCTGCAGCCTTGCCAATCCAAACACATTTCCTAGAACAAGTGGAGTAAAATTCCACTTACACAGCAAAGCAAACAGCATTTCCACACATTCTTGTTAGCTTACCGGACTTTTTTCTTCTGCTGCTTTCGAGCCTGGATAATTTTCAGAATGGCATCTTCTTCATAAGTATGTCCGCAGACTTTGTTTCGAACCGGCCTCTTCATTTCCATCTGTAATCAATAAGGTTTGATTTAAAGGAACTAATAATGCCCATGAAAATGCTTCCTATGCAATTTTATGTAAACCAGCAGGAAGTGTGTTTGCCATTCATACACAGCATTCCCCTCAAACGACGGGGTTAGGTCCTGCATGGTAAGCTGCATTCCTACTTACATGGGGGCTTTTCCCAAGCAATGTTGATCTTCTCTGATAATGCTTGTCATTTATTACTGCCTGATTTTTAACAAGTATTTCAGACTTGCAATAAACAATCCAATGGAGAATATGAAATAACTATTTCCCAATCGATTATGGTAGTAGTGATAGCATACCTGTGTAATGGGACAAATAAAGTTCATCTGACTCTGAGTCACAGCTATATCTTCATCGATTTGTTCAATGTCCTCATTATCATTATCTGATTGATGACGAACTATAATGGGAAACAAGACAATTTTCATTTAATATTTAATATAGATAGCCAATACTTAAAATAAGCAAATACAAACCAGCATTTCCCAAGCATTATCTCACAGTGATATCTAAGATGCCACCACATATTTCTGCACCACTCCCTGAACAAGACACTGTAAAAAATACTGTACTATAGTCTCTGTTAGAAAATGTGGATTTTTAAATGTTAACCAATTCTTTTGTATGTGTGGCTATTTATAGCCAATGTTAGAAAGGACGGCTTGGAAGGAAAGTAAGCTGGCCTGAATATATGCAAAGCCTTTGGTATCTCTGCTCAAGCTCACCAAAAACCAGTAACGTGAAGATGAGTCCCCAAAATCTAAGAAAGGATGAGGTGGAGCTGTTGCAGATTTGGCATTCTCACCATCAAGATCAGTTTGTGTTTGAAGGTCATAAATGGGCTTGCAACACAGCCTGTATACACAGGATAGACTTTACAAGGAATTTGTACTATTTATTATAATGGATGGTTTGTAAAGTGATGTTGCTGTATCTCAAAAAGACTACAATAGCAGAAAACAAACATCAAGAAAGTGTTATTTAAGATGGACAACAGAAATGTTACTGAAGTAACCTTAAGGAGGAGGGGCAGAATGAAATATGAAAATCTCCCAGAAAACACCTGATGGCCCAATGCCAGGGTAGACAAACAAGAAGAAATCCACCTTGAGCTGGAGAAGACGCAGGTCCCCAACGTTACCAGAAGAAGAAGGCAAGGTGTAAGCAACTTTGCATACCCAGTGGCACGCAGCCCAGGGTTCCACACAGAAACTAATTAGCCAGAGTCAAAAGCTGAGACACACTTATATTGCTAAATGTAAGCTTAATAAATGTATGCCTGTTGTTTTATCTTTTCCTAACTTTGCCCTGTTATTGTGAATATAGGCTTTTAGTTGAATGCATTTGCTTATCTTTAAATCTTATCTGGTAATAGCAGCAAACTCAACACCTGCCATAACTTTCCATTCCTTTGGGGTAGTTCTGCAATGTTTTTGCAGCAGTGCCCTGGGGTGTAGTCCTCAAGATGTCCCAAGCTGAACAGAACATACTCCTCTCTAGCTGCACAAGCTAGTTTGCAATGTAGAAGCACAGGGTTTGGAGAGGATAAATTCCTTCAGTGCCTGTGTTGCCTTTGGCTGAAAAGGGGGCAGTGAGAAACACAACATGGAGGGTTTAGAGTTACTTCATGATTTGCCTTCTATGAAGTCTCACCCTTGGTTCCCTTTGCTGCTATTGCACACTATCAGCTGATCTTTGCATCTCTGCTATTCAGTCTTCCACATCTGTTAAGGACCAGTGTTTCCTAACTTATGGTCAGTCCTGCATGCCTGTATACTGCCATCACCTTCCGGACGGTAACAGCAGACATGGCTCTTGGAGCAACCACGCTCTCAGGCCTGGTCTGGCTTGAGCACCCTGCCACGGGAGGCAGCACATCTCTGGTCAAGGTACTCCTGGCATCAGTGTGACAGCCATTGCTCCACCACAGCACCTCTCGGTGTGCCAGTTTTATTTGCAATTTTTCCTTCCCCCTTAGCAGAGCTTGCCCTTCTTTCCATTCCAACATACCAAGAGTTTTCCAAGCATTCTGGAATGTTCCTGACCCAGGTACTCCCAAAAATACTTAGGCAATACTTGGGCAAGCATCAAGGGTATTTCTGTTTCCGTCTCATTCAATCAATAGCATGGAGATTCAGGGGGAAAAGGAGCTCAAAGGTCCAATGTCAATAATGTTAGGGTTTTCACCTGCAAGAATATTAACATACCTTTACTAGATACTGAGCCCCTAACAAAAGTAAACACTTGTAAATCAGAAGAAAAGAGTGGGCACAATTTAACTGCAAATACCAAAACTGCAACGGTATAGACATCAGAAAAAGGCTTTCATCAGTTTTCAGAAAAGAAAACTTGTCACATATAATTCTTAGATTGTTCATATATAAGGTTTATTCTATCATAAATACTTGGTATTTTGAAGAAAATACAACTTTTGGGGGAAAAAGTGTGTTTGTTTAGGAATCTTTTTAAATACAAGCCGACGGGTGAAATCCCACTGAGACAGCAAGGCTAAACAACATTGCAAATATTGGTAGGTGCCAGCTTTGGCATGGGCTGCTTTATTTAAATACCATACTGAATTTTTCCTATGAGTAACACCAACAAAGAACAAGAGATTCAGAATTTCCTTAAATTCATGCATCTGCAAATTTTGACATACTGCAGCTCTCATCTCTCCCACTGAAAACATCTGGAAACTCACATTTTTCTACATTGTACTTTGTTTCAACTCATGAACTTGGCATGTAGTTCCAGTGTACCAGCACATCATGTCAGTCCATGAAGTCAGAACACAACAGTACTAGCAAGATCTGGGACAGGTGATTGTTTACAAAGGATCATTTTTTGGGGTATCAATATGTAGATGTCAGGGAAGATGGGTAAACTTTTAAAATGTGGGGCTTGTGCCTGTGATTTTACTTTTGAAGCTCAGCACTCCAAGTTAGGCATCTAAGTGGCCACTTCTGGAAGAGTGTTCACCTTGTGCAGCACCTTCTGACCTTGCTAAGGAGTTGCCACTTAGCTCATCGCTTCTGTGTGCATTTACTTAGGCACAGGCACAAGAATTTAGGAGACTATGTTGAAGCATCAGAGTCTGAAAATCAGAACTCAAGCTTGGGTACTGGTGCTTGAGTCTCCACTGAAGGCTTCAGGTCTCTAAATTATGTGAGCTAAATGACAGGCTGATATATGTACTGGTTTTGGAAGTGATTTAGATGCCTCATGTTTAGCGGTTGAAATGCCATGCGTTGAGACCCACTCCTTGTAGGTGGGATATATTAATCTTCCTGGATTCAAATCATCCTCTTGCTGCAAGCTTATCTTAAACACTTCAGGTTGCACTTCATTTGCAATGATTTTGTATACAGTCTACCAGAATGGGGCCCTGGTTTCAGGAGGTTATCACAGCACAAATGAATAATTATTTAAAATATTTCCTTTTCATAAGCAGCTAATATTTTTAATAATAAATATGCAAGACTGAGATGATGCAAGTGATATCTCAAACATGCCAATAGCAAATTAGCATAAATCAGATAAATCACCCACAGATTTGTTGTTATTGCTTGATGCTCTAGATTACGGGAGGAGAGAGGAAAACAACTTTTTTGCAGTTACAGTAAATTTTGCAGATTACACAAGACACACACAGATCCCAAACGGGTCAGTGAGATGTTCTACTGTTGATCTATACCTGTAAACTCTTATAGGAAGATGTTTTTATTAAGGTCAAAGGGATTTTTCACCAAATGAAAATGAATACAAGTTTGGAGGATCTAAGTTGCAGGTCTGACTATTTCACAGAAAGAAGAAATAAAAACAGTGGGTCGTACATATTTCAGCAAAGTCAGGTTACATTTTTGTAAAATTGAGTTTTCCCTGCAAATTAAAACCAGATGCAGAAAACACTAAGTCATTGTTCTTGAAACTCAGATGTTGCCTTAAGTAACAGAAGTACATACATCTATTTTGGTAGTCTGAGAGATTACATTTTAAGAGCCTTCAGAGTTTCTAGTTTTCCATTCCAGCCAATTGAAACCGGTTACGTGTGTTAGTAACACATTTTCTATCTGGCTACCTTAGCAATGGTGTTTACAGCTAATTAGTGCCCACTGTTGTAATAAAACTGCATTCTCATAAAGGTATCTATTTTTGGTAACACATCATAATGAATTTTGCAACTGCCAACTGTTTTTCACTTATTCAATTTTAATTAAAAGCTGGTAGTACTTTATATCTCTATCACTTTCATCTCTTGATAAAAATGTGACTAATATGCCCTCACTCAGTTTTTACCTGCTTTGCTGACAGAGAATGAGAACTTTTAAGCCAGCTTTTAAAAATAAGGAAACCATAGTGCTAAGCCATTAACTGCTATATTGTGAACTATATCAAGCATGGACAGTATACATATTAAAAAAGCATTAGGGGAAAGATCCCCTCCATTGTCATTGTCACTTCTATGACAGGCAGACTGCTGTCTGCTCACTGCTTCCAGTGCCAACAACGTCCTCTACCCAACTCCTGTTTCTCTAACCTGGCCCTGAGTGAGCACATGTTGCAACGTAAACTTAATTGATTTCTTGCCTTTTGGGCCACACTGTTCTGCCTTCTCACCTGCCATCAGTCAGACACTAATGCTGGCAATCAAAGGGTAACATTAAGTATGCAGGATTTAGTCTTTGTAAGCCTGAGCCACTAGACAGACAAAGTCTTGGCTCCCAAGAGGGTCCATTGTACTGCTGACTATATAGAAATAACAGCAACTCATCCAGGCTGGGAAAAATCCTATCTCTGAGAGCTACAAGAAAAACATGAATGTTATGAGGGCAAGTCAAATGCCAAGTGTTTCTGCCAGCAGGATGCAGAAAATAGTGAAAGGCGGGGGAGGTGAAGGACATCATCATATCCAAGAGCTGTATTCTACGAGTCGGAGTCTGGGGCACTGATAGAATGGGGTGAGGAAGGTCCAACGACAAGTCTGAAAGACAGAATGAGCCCAAACATTGCTTTCCACAAAACACTGCTGAGGCCATCATGGCCAATGCTTAAGAGTGGATCAGCATGCCCATTAGAGCTCTGAATTCAGGTTAGATTTCAGAACCGGAGAAGCAGACCAGAACTGTCCAGTCTCCTGCCCTTGGGATGAATCTGCAGTAAATGCTGTAGGAGGAGTGAAAGAAGAGGGGAAGCACAGAGTAATACCTTTCTGGCAAACTTCCCCAGTCTCTAGCAATTTGTGGCCAAGGACTTCCTGAGTCAGAGGTAATATCTTTGTACTTAATAAGCCCTGGAGTTCTCCTCCAATGAATTTGTCTAAACTTGGAGAGGGGAATTTGGGCCTGGACTCTTCAGCTTCATTAGAGACAGTTATCTTTGCTAGAAAGGTTAGCAACAGTTTAATTTTCATTGAAACTTAGCTCAGAGGCTGCAGGTTACAGTTTAATTTGATTTTTAAGAGGGAAAATAAGGTGTGCAAGCTACAGCTGCAGTCAAACAGTTCAAAGGCTTTCTGCTTTTGCCAGAGGCATGCGATAGTTTAATTTGCCAACCAAGCCAAACTAGGCTTTGCATTAAAGTGCATTACAATTTGATTACTTGCTGGTGTTGCAATACACAAGTTGATCTAAGGAAGGTGGCCTCTAACATGTTGCTCCAGATTGCAATTGCAAATTTACTTGCCCCTGCTCAGGCCAAGCAATTTGCTGGTAATTTACTGACAAGTCCCTGTATGTGCTGTGTTTTACACATCCTTGTGTAAGAAGTACATAGACTTGCATTTGATCAATCCAAAATAAAATGACAATCCTGTAAAAATAAGCCATTCTGATTTTCCTGGAGTATGAAAGACAAATTAGATGAACAAATAAGCAAATTGTTAGCTCCCTTACATAATGAATCACAGAATCACAGAATGTTAGGGATTGGAAGGGACCTTGAAAGATCATCTAGTCCAATCCCCTCACCGGAGCAGGATCACCTAAACCAAGTTGTACAGGAAATAATAATAAGTGGGGAAGGAAAGGGCAGTATCCTGTGCTAAGCAACAATCTTCTAAAAACTCCTTCAATGCCATCAGATTCACAGCACTTGCATATTTTACAGTATTTTTTTCCTGCTAAGCTACAGGCCTTTTAAAATACACTATTTCAGTTGGAAATACTGCTCCCGTTTTATCCTTTCACTACACAGTAGAGCTGATGGGTGCCAGTTTTCCAGAATGAAGAGAAACTATGATTTGATGGAAATGTTATGGGACACTCATTACAGAAATGTAAGTGAGGGAGACAGAAAGACACTTGAAGCTAGATACGATTTGCTGTTTAATGTATTAATAAATAAAATGTGAGTACAAAGCCCACCTAGAAAAAAACCAAACAACAAAACGAACTCCAGAGGTGCCCTGTGAAACCTTCAACTCATACACTGTTCTGTTAAGTAAGACTTCATCTTTGACTTCAGATTTTGGGAAATTCAGACTTGTGCAGTGGGAGCTGTGTCCCTAGAAATGTGAACAGAAAGGATGTCTTTGATTATAAACCACACAACTCAAACAGTTTGGTAGGCAGACACACAGAGGCAGCTTTCTTGCTCCCTCTGTTACTGCAAACAAAGATGAGAAACCTACACTTCAAAGTCTGTGGATGACATTTCAAACAGCAATTTCCTCCTCACTGCAGTCTGGACTCAGTCTGAAGAAGTTCCTGGGAGAGATGAAGATTACCTAAAAAGATGTCATGAAGGTTCATCAGTAAGCTCAGAGGAGCCACTATTTCTGGAATATCTAAGGAGGCCATTATTCTTCCATCTTAACTATCATCACCCGCAATGGCGTGTAAACTTAATAAGCAAGCTAAACACCAAAGGCTTGCTGAAAATAAACCTAACTGATAAACAGACTACTTAAAGGACCAGGAAACTCCAGGTCTACATGAAAGCGTGCCAGGCATGTGACAACAGAACAAACATGTTAGCGATGCCACAGTGTGAGCAAAGCAAGAAAAAAATGGAATATCTTATGAGGAAAAAATATATCAGACACAAGCTACTAAATTGCAAATATATGTAAAGAACATTTTTATTGCTTGGGTTTTCTCCTGCTCTTCAGAATAAAAAAGGCTGAACAATCACTGTTTCATACTATATACTGTGTATATATATATTTCTACTTCATAATGCTTAGAGAGCATCATTTCATATATCAGAGATTAGAAAAATATCACACACATTTTAAAAAATGAAGAAATTCACTCCAGACACATGAAATAAAAAGTTGCAAAAGATGCAACCAGAAAAAAAAAAAAAGTCCTACCATTTCATTAGAAGATGAACCACTTTCCATTACTAACCTTGTGGTCAGAATCTGGAATGCCACTGATGCAATGCTAACCATCAAATGACATGAACATGTAGGGCTTGCCTACACAGGGAAGCTGTTGCAAAACAAACGAGGGTGTGAGTGCAGAAGGCATTAGCTCGCTGGCATTAACTCACTGTGTGGACGCTCTTATCCTGCATGAGGAGTGCCTTTGGTTGGTGAGACTAATCCACTTCCACAGTGTGCTTGAGAAAGGCACTGCTAATGCTGGACAGGAGTCGTGAGAGCAAAGCTGTTCGTCTTGACAGCAGTTTGGAGCCATGTCCATTTATGCATGGGTCCTTAGCTGTCCTTGGACAGTCTATTCTGTCAATTTAACTCAAATTTTCTCTGAACAAGCCATGCCAAGTACTCTCTACAGATCAGCTCACAAGCAGTGTCTATGACACCTCTGAACAAAAAGTACATCATGTACCTTGTAAGCTACATGGTTGGAGGTTGCTTTGCCCATTTCAGTATGTCACTCGTGCATTCTTGTAGCCATTCACTTGTGAAAAGCTAAACTGCTGACAGATGTTCAGGTGGAAGAAGCTTCTGTTAGAAAATACTTCTGGATAGAACTGTTCCAAGGTAGCAGAGGGACAGAAAACAAGAAGAGCAGCAATCAGGCAAGCAGAGTAGGCAGCGTAGCTTCCCAGCAGTCCATCCAACACCCTGCTATGCAACCAGTGAGCAGAAAAGCCCCCAGCTAGCCCAAATGATCACACTCCTAGAAGCTTATCACTCTGATTATCATTTCAATCTGTCTCTTCATGTTCTCCTCACAAGACTTTTTGACAAAGACTTCACTGTACTTCTTTCCTAAACAGTTTTGGTGACAAACACCTTTAAAAAGTAACCAAAATAATGTCCCCAGCCCTGGTGTCAGGAGAGTGGTGAATACAGACACATCAGTTTGTCATGTGTTGGGGCATAGGTAGGAATACTTATGAGGTATACGGTGAGAAGGCATGAAGCTACAATCCCTGAACATTAACCAAAAAGTTGATTTTGTGATTGGCGAGGATGGCACCGACTCAGCAGCTGTCTGAAACTGCAGAGAGAGAGCAGGAAAAAGCAATCTCTTGCCTTTGGGAATCAGCAGGTTTGTAGTACAGGAAAGCAGCTCCCATGCCCCCTTCACCCAAAGGAAGCTGGAGAGAGACCTGCCTGTCTTTACCAGGAAAAGACAGAGATACTAGGTCACTCTTGAACAAAGACATGAGCACAAATAAGAAAAAGTGAAACTGAAATAGTTGGGACAAAATATTCTTTTCTCCACCCCTTAAAGCTCAGTGTTGAAACACTTGAAAGAAACTTCTGGGCGAGATATTTTATTTCAAAATTAGTATTAATGAAGAGAGCACCATTTGCAATTCTGTCCCTAGTGATGCATTTCAATCCTTTGGAGCACTTTCTAAGACTCTTATCTACTTCAAAAATGAATTTACTTCATTTAGAAGTATATAACATCAAGTGACTACAATTCAATGTGCAGTGAAGCACAATATATATTCACATAACTTACTAGAGTTATATAAGAGTTATATTAAGATGTATAAGGAGTTGTGTTCACTTCCCAAGCTTTTTCTGTAGAAATGAATTTCTTCTGTATTTTACATAAAAACTTTACCACTCCAGTTATTTAGGCTTTGCACTGCCTGAAATGCCTCTGCTGAAACAGCCTCTGGAATGGGCAAGAAGTCTCAGCTGTCTGCATGTCATGGTCTCTACTCCAGCACCACCTCAGAGCTTGTCCCTGCTGCGGTCACTGCTCCAGGCACCGGTTGGTTACCCACTTGGGGTTGCATCTTCTGCTCTGCTCCTGCCTTTGGTCACCAGCCCACGGCCCCAACAACCTCCTCAGAAGGGGAATTTTCCTAAAGCAGTGAATCACTTGTGGAAATAAGAACATCCAATTCCTCCTTCTCTTAAACACAAAGCACTATAAAAAAGGTCAGTTTACTACCATGACCATTTCACTGGCGGAAAACTGTGGCGCAGGACAGGAATATGTCCAGAGCCACGAGCAGATTTTGTGTGCTAGACCACTGGCTTTCCCATTAGGCCACACTGCCTTCCCACAAGTAACTACGGCTAGGAACAGTTCCCAAATGCATTCTTAGTGAATGCATCAGTTCCATGCTAAAAGCAAAAATTACAATACAGAAACCAGTATCTTCAAGTAATTGCACAATTATCTGTTTGTTTAGTTTGAGAAAACTAGCACTGAAGAACACATGATAATTTTCTGGTAGGTCATATTTATAAAATAATGCTTCTTTGCTGGACTACATCAGAAAAGGAAAAAAAAATCAGTATTCAATATCGTATCAAAACAAGTTAAGAAATAAAAATCACAGGATTTTTTTTAAAGAGGAACTTACAAATCTGCCATTGCTCAATCACAAAACTGCAAGGTTTTCATTTAGGTTAAGACAGTGACACAGCGTGTGTGTACAGAGGCATTCTGCATAAACTGTGCTGTGCACACTGAGCAGATCCTCACTGCAATAATCCTCAGTAAGCTGTTCCCTAAAAGAAATAAAAAATGTTGCTAATCCCAATTTATACAGCATCCTCCAAAACAATGTCACGGGGAGCTTGTGCAGCTCAACATAACACTACCATCAGTTAGGAACAGCTGAACAGTTATTTTTCTCAACCTGTCCTGTGATGTAAGATTAAGCCTCTTGAATGGCAGTCAGTAGAAAAAATCTAACACTAAAGCCCTGAGCTATAAATACTCATGGCTTGTAACTGCAGCAGCCTAGTAGCTTCTGATGGTAATTAGTAGTTAATTTTAAATCTGATCGATATTTATTTGAAATCCCTTTCTGCAGCTTTTCATTTGCCAGGAGTGTAACTGGCAGTGTGCATCTTCATTAATGCTACATGCATCAGAGAATCATTACCATTCTATAGGTGTAATTTATATAGCAACACATGTGTTTCGGACTTCACCTTGACATTTTTGCATGGAGCAGGTAATAGACAATCCGGACTGTGAGGGGCTTAACTCAGGTCAAGCATGAGGCAAATTCTTTTAAACCCTCAAGGTCTCTCTATGCCTACACTTTTCAGATCAGGTTTAAGAGGGTAGTGAGATGGGGCAGAGAAAGGACTCGAACACTCTCAGCACAGAAGCACACAGCCACAGAAACAAGCATGGCTAAAGCAGGGCAAGCAGAGCCAGGGAAGCGAGTGTTGAATTGATGGGACAGCAGTTGCAGTGTCACTTGTGCTTCGTAATAAGGATAACAAGCACATAGCTAAATCACGTGGCATTCTGCACAGGCTTCATCTTTCTAGCAAAGCAGTTAACATTACGCTTGCTATTTCAACCTTATTGTTATTACCAGGATGGAGTAACATTACAGTTGTCCTCTTATGAGCTATTAACTTCCCTTGCACGCTTGGCTGGCGCATCAGCTCTGGTAGAAACATATATAATCCCTACATGTATGCAGAGAAAGATCAAGATTTTATGTCTTGAAATAAACAGCTTAATATTAGTGAAACAATCAAACTGTACTAATTAAGGAAGGAAAACAGAACTGAATACAACAGAGCTACACTAAGGAATCCCTGTTTCAAAACACTGAAGATAAGGCACAGCCTGTTTTTGTCAATGCTTCTTTCACATCAGAAATCAAGCACAGCTCTGCAACCCAGAATTTAGGTTAGGTCAGCGTTACTGAGACTCCCTGGTTTGTACGGGTAATTAACATTCCTCCTTTTCTACACACTGGCTACAGCTAGTAAAAATATATGGGAATTGGCTTCAGTGTCTGGAAGGAAGGGAAAACCTTCAAAGACAGAATCAATATATAAAGAGGGAATTGTAAGAAGGATGGAGAAAGGCTTTTTACCAGGGCCTGCAGTGACAAGAGAAGGGGAAATGGTTTTAAACTGAAAGAGGGTAGATTTTGATTGGGTGTAAGAAAGACATTCTTTACTAGGAGCGTAGTGAGACATTGGAACAGAGAAGCTGTGGATGCCCCATCCCTAGAAGTGTTGGATGGGGATTTGAGCAGCCTGGTCTAGTGGAAGGTGTGTCCGTCTATGCCTGGGGGCTGGAAATAGATGATCTCTAAAGGTCCCTTGAATTTGAACCATTCTATATTTCTCCGATTATAAGCCTCTATTTGCAGATACCAGCACTGGCAGTTACAGCTCTTTGGGATCAAATACTGCCTTGATATGGCAAGCATGCCAATACTAGAGCATGAAACACAATATAGGAAATTATTTGCTAGAGTAAGAGGCTGAAAAGCACTTTTAGTAAAGACCACAAAGGGACTATATCCTTAAAAAAATACAACAATAAAAAATGCTAGTTACAGACAAAGGGCACAGTTAAGCTCTTCCTGTGACAAAACATACTCAGCCTTAAATGAAAAACTGCTGCGACCATATACTTCCTAGAGGTGTTCTGGTAGTTGTTTCATTTCAAAGCTGATCATAGTACAGTATCCCATTTCATATAAAGGAAAACATACAAAGAATAAAACAGTGTCCTCAAAAGGCACGTACTTAAATAATAAATAATTCTAGCCAGGGAGTATGGGGGAATCTGGAAAACAGCAGCGAGTTGCACACTGATTTTGTAAACATAGGAAATGATCCCTTCAAAACTTTCAGCTGCTTGAGATGCTGTCCACCCATGTATGACAAACCTAGCAGGGAAGAGTCACCGTGTTAGTGACACCACAGGTATGTGGAAAGGGCAGTCATTTAGCAGTAAGCAGAGTTCCTTGGGAAGTGACAGTCTTTGCAACCACGCATTCCTGGGTTACTACATTCGGCCTCTGACTTGCACAGCACAGAGCTTGAAACCAGGAGCTCGATTATCACTGACAATGCTGATCTGGAATTTCAGGAATGGGTTGTAGTGGGTCCCAGGAAGCAAACAGCATTTATGAAGAAGTGCTCTATACCTTTGCCAACAGAGAATGTTATGTTGCTCCGAGATGTTGCAAGAGCATGCAGGCAGTGTGGGAAAAGCACAGAGCTGGTGCAGTAGGAACTACAAACAATACATGTTATTTACCATGGGGGACAGAAAGTGTATGCAATTCCACACCACTCAGTGCCTGAAAATATTCTTCAGCAAATTAATAAAAATTTGACTGTAAGCAGCCAAAGAACAACAAGGTAGTAAGAGACAGTCAGTATGTTTCTTGCCAGATCAAATCATGGCAAACTGATCTAACCTGCTTCTCTGATAGATTAACTGTCCCTACTGGCCGAGAGAAGTTGGCTAACATTTATATACTGGTTTTAAATACAGCTTGTGATGTTCTCCAGATGACATTCTCCCAAGCAAACTAAATAAATTAGTATAGATCTTCACCCAGATCCTAGAAACAACACAATAATTAAGCTTTCTTCTGATGACAGTTTCTTTTTTTCTTAAACAGACCGTTGGTGTAACAACCATTACAGCAATGCCTAAAAACCATAACAGAGATCAAACAAGATTGTACAAGACACTACACACATTCATTAAAAGACAATTTCTGGCATTGCAGAGCTACAGTCTAAACAATCAGGACAGACAAGGAAAAATCCTACCAGGACTGTCAGAGATGGGAAACTGAGGCAGAAAAAGATTAAGAGCCCGATTTTCAAATGAGCTCAGCATATTTGTTGCTGAGCTCGCTTGAAATTCTGGCCATAATCAGCATCATGGAAATCACTAGATATTGAGCTCCTTTGAAAATCAAACTGCAATATGAAAATTTGGCCCAGAGGTCTTTTGAAAATCTACATCAAGAAGCTTACCCAAGGTCACCCAGGAAGTCGGTGGCAGGGCTGGGAACTGAACTCACATCTTCTGATTCCCACTCTGGTGCATAGCTAATGTTGCTCTGTGTTCTGTTTTAATTAGCTCTGGGGAGATCTCAAACCAGAGAATGCTTTTGAAATGAAAGAAAAGAAAAACCTTGCGAGTGCATTCAGTTTCCATTAAGAAGCATCAGCACAATGGGCTACCAGCAGCTCACAAGCAGTAAGGGATTTCTAGCTTCTTTAACAAGCTTCTGTTTTCCTTGGAGAAGATAAATTGTTTGTTGTTTACATCTCACATATAAAGGGATCCATTGGAGAACTGTTCATTTTTTCTCTCATAGTATTTTTTTGACTTGCATTATGCCTCTGACCCATGCACATATTTTTCCAGTGACAAATGAGGGATAGAAAAAGGAAGCCTGCAGAGTGCAAAGGCTCCTAAGGATTAGTAGACAACCTCTGGGGCAAGGAGTGGAGACTTATGCTATTGCTTATTATTACTACATTTTTCCCTAGGTAGAGAGAGTTGTTTGAAGTGGTTTCCTTGCTAATGCAGTGGCAGAGCAAACTATTTACTTTGCATGTATATGTGGTTGCTTCAGTACCTCTCTTGCTGTTCCTGTGGAACACCTAAGATGCAGTTTTCAGCAGTCCACAAGTTCTTTCTGGAACATCTAGATTTTCCGTATTTTCCTGGGCTTCAGCAGCATCCATAAGTATCTAAGCATCTTCCCTGACAAGTCTTTGTTGGAAAGCCACTGCAGCCATCTCAAGTATGACAGAATATAGAAAATAGTAATCAAGGTGGGAAATAATCCAAAGCTAGAGTAGGTGTCTGTAGCAGTCCAACACACTTCTCTAAAACCTAGATGTGGCATTATTTTGTCAAAGTCAGAATAATAGGTTAGTATTTCTATTCATATTTTTGCCAACAAAAGCTTTAGCCTACTTTCCTGCAAAAGACTATGCAGGCTGATAGGTTGGCAGGGCTCTTCAAAAGGAGAAGCAGGTCATTTCCTCAACTCTCTGACCCTGATACACTGTCTGTGATCACAGGGGACTTCTGAATTCACTTTGTTGTACACTGGGGATCCCACTGATAAAAGCCAATGAGAATTTTGCCCAGTTTTCCTCAGACAGAAAACTACTTGGTGGATAGAAATGGAAATCCTGGTTCATGCTGACAGCTGGAGATTTCATAAAAGAGAAGCTGCTGAGTTCATTATTCCCACATTTCCATCAGAAGCTTTTTTTCCTCTTTCCAACTTGCAGTCTTCTTTTACCTCTTTAGTGCCATTTTCAAATCTGCTGCCTACGTTGGGTTGTGTTTCTCTTGAGCTCACAACAGTATCTTATTTCTCTGTCAAAAGCACCTTCTCCTTTTCTTTTCATAATTTTCGCTACCACGAGTTTATGTGTCCAGCTGCAAAGCTATGTAAGTTTAAAAACAACTTTATCTAGAAAAGCCACGAAACACTTCACTAAAGGCGAAACGTAATAGGTATGTGAAACAAACAGATGGTGGAGTGAGAGAGTGTACAACCAGCGTGTTTGTTTCACAGATTAGCTGGGCACAAGGTTTCTACTTATAGAGCATTTTTTGTTTCTTTTAATCAGTAAAAAGACATTATTAGCTTCAGTTTACACTGGCTCAGGGATCACTAGCATTTCCACAATGCAAGTCATTAAAGGAGGGGTTTGAGGGAAGGCAAATTTATTTCACAGGGCTCCCTTCTGGAGAGTGTTTCTCATGTAAGGGATGGCCCAAGGAAAAGCAAAGGGACACGTAGGGGCAACAAGAGAAGCTGACAAGGTCAGCAGTGCTGCCCAAGCAGAGGGACGTGGGTGACTCCATCAAGTCCCACAGTGCACAGATGGGAGCCACAGCATTTGGAAGGTCCTCACGGGTACACCTTTCCAAGCTCCCACTCCTGCCAGAGTCCTATCTGTCAGGTTCCTTTATTCCATCTTATCTGTCTCTTGTTTCACTCCACACCCTCCTTTTCTTGTATGGCTTCCTCATTGTCTTGTCTTGCTTATCTTGGATCGCAGACATTCTGGGGCAGGGAACACATCTTTATGTAGTGAAGAGGCTGTGCTTTTATAGCACTAGATGCATAATTAATAATAATTCATTTAGTATATAAAGTGAAACTTCTCAAATAAGCATTAAAAATCAGTTGTCTAAAATAGGAGACCTCTTCAGCTAATGAAAAACACCACTGAAAAATCTTGAGGCTAACCTTAAAGTGTACACTTAAAACAAACCACGACCACTGTTAAACAGGCAGGTTGCACATGTTCTGGGATGCTGATTGAGCAGGCTTATGTGGGATCATCCAAAACCTTTGCAAGCTGATGATTCCGAATAATTAAGCTCCCCCTCATTCCAGGTCTACAAAGCACATTAATCAGGTCTCCTTAAGAGTAAAGTTCACTCTGAAGACAAGAATACAGCTTTGACTAATTGGGTGTTTTGATCAGCTGGTTTGGGTAAACTGAGGCTGAGATATCTGTATTGACCATACACAATATTATAGGCTGCCCTATAAGTTACACATTCTGCTGTCCGCATAGTGACCCAGCAATAGGTCTTACAATGTACATTATTTTACTCTCTTCCTTTACATTTTTGACAACTGTGAATTTCTAAGGACCTTACGAAATACCTTCTCCTCTTCCAATAAAATCACAAATAGAGTGGGTTTTGGGTTTTAACTAGAGAATTTGACTCTCTTTTATGATCCAGACCATGAAATGAGCTCAACAAAGGCAGTACCAGCAGTCTTGTTAATTGTGTTGAACAGTCATCTTGTTGCCCTTAAGCTCACTGAGGATGGAAATCCCTCTTTCCATATGTTGTTGTCATGACTAACATCCTGAAAAGAATTTTGTCTAGTCTGTTGATCACACAGAATTAAAAAGTTAAGTAACACTTAGACAAAGTATATCCATGCATGAAAAATCAAATACAGTTACAAATATCAAATAATACCGAAATGCTTTTGAAGATGCAGGGGAAATTTTATTTGGAAGAACCTAATTAGAATCCTGCTCACACTGATCTAAAACCCTGAAAAAGGCACAGAAAGCAGGCACTGCTAATGCACAAAAACTGGTATAAACCACTAGCATCAGCACCACCCCACTGCACTCTTGCTTTAATCCTGCAAACTTGTCTGGCATAGGTAGCCACAGGCATCTTTTCTAATATGCAAATCGTAAAGATCTAGTTATTGGAGGCTTAAACATTTAAAGTGAGTTGAGCACTATAACATTGTAAAAACAGGCTTCTAACTGAAATCTTCATGAGCAGTACAACATCACACATTTCTTTCCAAAGGGAATTAACTATCTGAAGATAATGCACAGCTCTAGTGCTATATGTAAATTTTTTTGAGATAGAGCACTTAACCAGTATTAGCAACTTATACTCAAATCTGATTTGAAATGGTGAAAACTTGCCTATCAGAGGCTGACATCAGATTTAATCCATTGAGCAATACTTGTGATGAGTACACAAATAGATGGGTGGAAATGCAGAGTGTTATTAAAACTTGAGAAATTAGGAAACCTTATAATCAAAATATTATTTTACAAATTGATTTAAATACAGAAGAGGGATATGTTCAGGCAGGCCTTCTATTTCAGGCATTTTATTTCCTTTTGAAACTTAGAAAAAAAGAAGCAGCAAAAGAAGATGACAGACATGTCAATGGCTGAATGGGTGGGTGGGTCTTCCTGTGAAATGAATCATACTTTTCATTCAGTTTTATTAAAGTCTTGCTTCAAGCACGCCTATAATTACTGTTTGTTGCAGTGGCACACCAGTCTGCCACACAGTACAGTTTACAAGGATTTACTAGTTTTCTGGAGATGCGAATCTGTTTTGGGGACACAAATTGCCATGTGGGTCCCTTCCTCAGCATGCACATGTGGGCTGGGAGAGATGATAAAGAAATTTTAGTATATGATGGTCAGGAAGGTTCTTTGTTATAATAGTCTGAATTGCTAATTGAAGATGTATAGTAATCATCACTGAGATAACTATCTAAATCCTATGGCCACAGGATGCTCTGCCTCAGAAGCTGTTACTACGAGATTATGATCTGTCTTTGTCAGTCTTGATGTTTTCTATAACTTTCTATTAACGCTTCGCTTGGGTACCTGTTATGTAAAATTAAAATACTTTTATAGGTGATTCCACCAAAGGTGCCCAGTCACTGTGTTTGCACTTAGGTGCTGAAGAGTCTTCTATAGTGCTTCACGAAGTCAGCTAACTCAGAAAGGGATCTACAACTACCACCAACCTTGACTCTGCTAAAGATACCATGCAGCACATGCTGATGACAGCACTTCAGTCCTTTCATACTTGGGAGTTCAGTGCTTTATTCTGCAAAAGCCTCCTACCACCAGAGATGTAAAGTTCTAAGGCTTTGCTAGGGTTCAAAGCCCTTTCTTTCAAAACAATAGGAGACAATTGTTTCTTTCAAAATACATCAGGAAGAGAAAGCAATAGTACCACTCTTTCCCTTTTTTTCAATATGTAAGAAGATAGAAAACGTGTTCAGTTATCCTTGGTTAGCTTGCAGCCCTACTGAGGAAAAAGTAGAGGACCACTCTAATGTCGTTTGCTGAAGCTGGATCACTGTGCAGCCAGAGCAACAGGTTGCAAACGAGAGGCAAAAATCCAGAGCATGATTTTGCAGCTCCAAGAGCAGGGCATTCAGCTGGGTTATTTCTAGTATCTACTCACATGTTGCCTAATGTAAAATACAGTCCTCAGTATCTTGAGAGCAGTGTCAGTGCCAAGACCTACCTGCATGCCCCAACTACTAAAAAGCGAACCCATTTTTGCCTGATCTCTTTCTGCTGTCCCTGCTCTTCTTGAAGAAAAGAGAAAGACAGGGGTCTACATCCAAGTGAACGAATGCAGTGTCTCAGTTTGGGCTTTTGGATTGCTCACTGGAGACATGGAAGTGTCTCTCACAGGAACAGAACATAGTAGCTGCATCCCTGAACCAGGTACCTGTGTCTAAAGGACAGACCCTGTTTCATCTCCATGTAGCAGTCCAGATCACTTAGGTCTTCTAAATATTCTGCTGCTTAAGCTTGTTATATGTTGTAAATCCTATTCTTAAAGGTCTGGTTTCATTCATTGTACAGAATGTGTAGGCGCCTAACTCAGCATTAGGCATTCTACTGCATGGCTTGGTCTTCTGATACTTTTAAGAAACATGTGCATGACATCTACAAATGTCTCCCCAAACCACTCTTTCATTTTCAGTCTGACTCCTGCAGGATCTAAACCCTTAATGGACTTCATGGATTCTATGGCATATCATAGATTTGCGTATTCTACAGTAATCTTACTCGAAGTGCTGATTTTGTGCACTCATTACAATTGAAAAAAAATGAATGAGGGGAAAAATAATAACAAAACCAGATTATCATCCAAAACTACACTTGCTTAGAAACTAATTGTGGAAAATAGCCAACAGCAGAGCTAGAGTGAACATTTTTTATCACTACATATACTGGAACATACATATTAAAAAGTTTTTTTCCTTTTTCAGGTTATCAGAATTTTATATATTCAAAATATATAAGCCATTAATTGTAAAACTTTAATCACAGTCTCCTTTTAGGCTGCTTCATTAGTATGCAAACAATGATTGATCCTTTAAGAGATAGCCCGAAAAAACCCCCAAGTCTTTCACAGACTGTATTTACAGAACTCTGTTAATTTAACATTTCTGTGTCATAGAGACAGTTCATATCTTTTATTTTGTCAGTGCTTATAAGTGAGTGACCTCAACCACTCACACAGCTTCAACTACTCTCTGCAGTTCATACGTATTTTCTTTCCTAACCTCCCTCTTTTCATTTGGTCCTGTATCTCAACCGGTCTCTCTCCCTTTCACACACCTCAACACTGAGATCAGTGTAGAAAGGGGTGAAATACAATTTTTAGGCCAGAATCTACTGTTCAGGCAGATTTGCACAATAGCTGACACAACGAGGAATAAAAATAAAAAATATTTAAACTCTCTAGAGTACAACACCAAAGGCAAATTAAAGAAACCACATTGTCTGCCTGATCTTGAAGTGGGCTAACAACGATATGA
>VYZX01026745.1:0-23810 GCA_013401335.1 Brachypteracias leptosomus
TGCTCTCTCACATAAAGAGCAAACGTAAAGATTAGTACAATCTTTTTCCATATGTCCAGCAGAAAAGTCAAACTGGATAAATAAAACTGCTCTCCTCCCACAGTGCTCAAGTACATCCATTCAATGGGGGAATGGGCTGACCTCTTTGTAACCGTGTGATATAATATGGGCATTTCCAACTTAAATTAATAGTTAATAATTAATATTATCAGAAAATCTAAGAAAAAGTTTAACATTTCCAGAGCTTGTAAGGAAACAACTTTAAACAGCCATTTTTTTTTTCACTTTTCATTATGAGGAACTCATATTCATGGCTGAAGTAGAAAGCTGTTGAGATGATTGCTTTGAGGATCAGATGACTGTAGTCAGAGAGGCAAGATGTATAGGCAGATGGCGTATCTTGTATTAAACCAACAATATAGCTGCAAAAAAGCAAGCTTTCAATACTTTCAGATCTCAAATGAGAACAATGATCTTCCAAACTCAATCCAGGGTAATACTAACGGCTCTTAGCTTGACTTGATGAGACTATTTGAGAAAAAAGGGTAACAGGAACTTTTAGGTCAGAGAAGGGTAAGAGTTTCCTAGCAAAGTTAACAAGAAGTTTAAACAGTATGAGATAGACACAAACACACATTCATTAACAAGACCAACAGTGCTATCTAATTAAAAACTTCCATCAAATTATGCCATTGTGCATTTTTATTTTCTCCTGTTTTCAAAGTACTGCATTAGAAGCACATTGAAAAGAAAGACTTGTGGCAAGTGAAGGCACCCAAAACAAATCTTCCCCTTATTTTGAGGAAGTGAGGGGAATTGGTGTCCACTAGAGCTCTTCCATATCTCAGATTTGCCAGGTGTATTTCATTTCTGACAATGAACATAAATGTATTTCAGATAGAGCAAGGCTAGGAGTGGAAAGATTGCTGAACATCAAATTTGGCTTTATTCATTTTTACAATATTTTTAACATTCTTTTTTACAAGAACTTCACATTTTTGCAAGAATAGTGTCTTTGAAGATCATATTATGAAAGTCTAAAAAGCATCTGTACCCAGCTTCTTAGGAATCCAAATTCTTTCTGACCATAGCTCTGGATTTATTGCTGTATTCACTCTGGAAAACTAGTCCTGGTGAATAGCTGACCCCTTGCCATTTTATGGCTCACTGGCTCTTTGACAGCTACTTCTGGGTGGCTGCAGGTTATGACACAAATGTTTCTTCAGTAACCATTTACCTGCTCCCTTGTGGATTCCCCTTCCTTAATGTATCCCTGGCTTCACAAGAAGGACTAAAAATCCAGCATATGTGAGTTTGTAAAGTCATGGGGGAAAGGAAAGTGATTGACTAACAAAAGATCCCAAACAGCTTCTAATGCAGCTCTTTTTGTAAGGGTCATGTACCTGGAGTCTGTTTCAGGAACTTCTTTCAAAGGAGAGAAAGCCCCAACATGCTTATGTTCCCTATCTGATCTTTTTCCTGGATTTTACACACAAATACAATGCTGAGTGGAAACACGGAATGTTAAAAACTTTTTTTCTTGTTAGGCTTTCTTGGGCAAATTAAGAAGGAATTGGTCACGCTAGGTGACGTTGCTTTGTTAATCAGATTCAGATGAAATGGTTGTTGATAGATTTCTGCAGAAACATTATTAAATGTATTGACTGACCGTTTGGGAAGAATTTATCACATTTCAAAAATAAGGAAGCCAACAAGTTTCATCTATGACTTCATTCTGGATAAATGTTTCCCGTAAAACACTAATCTAGGAACTCTTAAAAATATGTTACATATATTTTATATATTAGTAGTGTTAAATATTCTCACTTTTTACTACTGTAGGAGCTGTTTTCACACATCGGAAAAAAGGTTCCTGAACAGAAGAGTCATCTCTCTGAATTAGGAATAAGTGAGAATTTGTGTGGTGAAAGCTGTGCACTAGACCTAACACCTGACATTTTTTATTTAGCACTTTTCAACAGATGAATTAAAAAAACTTTATGTTGTGGAAAGGAAACTGAGCAATGTCTACTTTAAGAGGCTTTGTGTCCTGCTTCGCTAAAAAACCTCATGTAATGGACACAAGTCCCCAGCTGACAGTCCTCTCCCTCAAGACAAATGCCCAGATTCATGTGGTGCACCAGTCATCTCAGCTGAACTTTGCACATGATTAATATCCTTAGGAAGATGCATTTGCAGAAAAGGAGTTAGTTTTAAACCATATTTACCATTTCCATAAACTTTATTTTCTCCCTAACATCTGCTTTCTGCTATTACATGTTGCATTTGCAGGACTAAAAGTTTATATTGTCACTTAATTACACATAATAAAAGAACTCTAATTTATTCACATTTCTTTCAGAAATTACAATTCCTTAACCAGGACAAGAAGGAGAGGTACAGCTGGTTTCCCACATCAAGGTCAGTGTCCAGTGTTGCTTCCAATGTTGCTACTGATCTACTGGCTATTCCATAGGGTAGGAGACTTTTTTCTCAAGAAAAATGTCTTTCGAACTGGTCCACATCTAGGAAAGATCAGATATGTGTGAATCATCTTTTTCTTATAAGAACACAATCCTGATCAGACCTAAAACTGCAGTCAAAATGTCTTGCACAAGTAACAATCATTAACAATTTGGCTCTTCTCTCTTTGTTTCACGCTCTCAGATGGATGAAAAACTGGATATGAGCCACCAATGTGCAATCGCAGCCCAGAAGGCCAATCACATCCTGGGTTGCATCAAAAGAAGTGTGGCCAGCAGATCAAGAAAGGTGATTCTGCCCCTCTACTCTGCCCTGGTGAGACCTCACCTGGAGTACTGCGTCCAGTTCTGGACCCCCCAACACAAGAAGGATGTGGACATATTGGAACGTGTCCAGAGAAGAGCCACCAAAATGATCAGGGGAATGGAGCATCTCTCCTATGAAGACAGGCTGAGAGAGTTGGGGCTGCTCAGCCTGGAGAAGAGAAGGCTCTGAGGGCACCTTATAGAAACCTTCCAGTACCTGAAGGTGGCCTACAGAAAGGCAGGGGAAGAACTATTCAAAAGGGTTTGTAACGATAAGAAAAAGAGTAATGGTTTTAAGCTAGGAAAGGATAGATTTAGACTGGATATTAGAAAAAAGTTCTTTAATATGAGAGTGATAGATCAGTGGAATGGGCTGCCTAGGGAGGTGTTGGAGGCCCCATCCCTGGAGTCATTCAAGGTCAGGCTTGATGGGGCTCTGAGCAACCTGACCTAGGTAGAGATGTCCCTATTTGTGTAGGGAGATGGACCAGATGACCTCTAGAAGTACCTTCCAGCCTACAACATTCTATGATTCTATGATAAAAACATGCAGCTCAGACCAGAAAAACCCTGCCAGGGAAAGTACTGTCAACTTCATGATTATTTTCACATTATGCATTGCAATTCTCAAACAAATAACATTAAACACTTTTTTCTTCAATTATGCTTTAACTAGAACACTTTTTTCTCTACCAAGTGAAAAAGGTGCATTTTAACTTGGCCAAGTCAATAAATCAGCAAAGTTGCCATATTGGTTATTGTTCTTGCAGCAGTGGAATTACATAATATCAAACACACACAGTTGTGCCAGCACACTCTCATCTTAGGATATACACCTTTTGGGCTTTCATCCAGTCAAGAAAGCAGAAAGATAATGAAAATATATGTCATGGACAACTTATGATTAATTGTAGAGAGGCCTACTAATGTTAGTTTAATAAACAGCCTTTGTAAGGAATATATGTTATTAAAATATACTTGTCAATGCCCAGTTCTAATAATGAATGAATGAATAACACTTCTGTGATATATGAGGTGATGGCAAAAGGGAATGATAAGAGGGATGTCATAGCTAAAGGATTAAATTGTTTGAGGAGGGTTATGCTACATAGGGAGTCTCCCTAGATGCCCTCGCTGCAAAGGAGGACAGCTGTCATCATTCATACCTGTACTCAGCCTGGCTCTGCTCCCACGCAGGCATAAGCCTTTGCACATGTCTAGGATGACTCCCAAAGGCCAGCTGAATTTCTCTGCCACCTAAGTATGGTCTTTGCCTTGTACAAACCTCACTGACATGCTTTGAGATTTAATTTCACTTGAAAATTATGTATGGCACTAGGGCAGTGTCCAGGGGAGTTGGAAAACTTTGGTTGGATTTTTTTTCTTAGCAATGTATGGGTCTTTGGTGTATTTGATTTAATTTCAGATGAATGAATAAAACAGTTTTGCCCATCATCACCATGCTGGTTTTGTAAAAATAAGAAATTATCTGAAAAAAATTATACCAGTGTGTATTCTGACAGAGTCTTACATGATCGTAATATTGAAGTCATTAAATCTGTTTATTCTTTCAGCAACTAATATAAAAAAGGCTTAGTTACAGTGAATTGTACATCTCCATTGATTTTAATGGGAGCAATATTTGCTTTATCTTCAAGGCTGGCTCTGGTTCTCCACAAGCTTCTTCTTCTATGTGGCAAAATATCAGACACGCTAGGTTAGGACTAAACTTTTTGGCATTCAGAAATTAGTAAGTATTAGCACAAAATATTTCTTGAGAAATGTTTCCATTAAGCTAGAAATGAGAAGTGTAGAAAGTATAGTAGAAGGTGAATAATCTTCTATATTTAAAAAGAATAGGGACAGATTTTCTGTATAATTTTTAAAGACTTTTTAATAAGAGTGCTGCAACTTATGTTTGAGGTTTGGAACTCTCTACTTAACAAGAAGCAGCAGTTAAGCTTCTTTCCATTGCGGCCTTTAAAACCAAAATTACTCATTTTCATTGCATTGCCATTAATTAGTTTACATGCCACTTAAATGGAGGTTTTATGCTTTAAATCATAGTGTAAAACCTGCTGCTCATTAGAAAGTATTTCTGCCTCGTTCACAGAAATTGGGTTCTAGCTTGATTGGTCTCAATTCCAGTTCCTGGAATGGTACTTTGCTCATTAGTTTCTCACGGTACAGAAAAAACTGATACCACTTTTTTTTCTCCCTGGTGATGCTATCTCAACCTGCCCATATGGCTGGATCTTCGTTTTCCTCTCCCTTCTCTTCCTGCTCTGTCCCTGGCCCTTGAAGCCCTCACCTCCTCAGTGTTGATCTCACTGCCTGCAGGCACATGCTAGGCTTTGAATTATTGAAATCATCTGGGTTAAAAATAGATTTTCAAATGAATTCTTAGTGATTTAACTGAATTGATTTCCACTACATGCCATAGACTCTTGCAGTATTCAAATATCACTGCTGTGTCTCTGGCTGGCCCAATAAAATCATTCAATGAGAAGATAAATGGTCCATAGTGTCTAAAAAGGTTCTACCTTTCATTTGAACTGCATACAGCACATTCTTGTTTACAAATGAATAGTATTGTATACAAATGAATAGCAAAGAGTCTGAGGTAAATAATCACCAGCTAAACCATTAAATACTCACCATCAAAACTCACAAAGAACACACATAAATCTTTTTGTCATTTCTCTGGTGACTATCACTTCCTAAGAAATAATGCTACTACTGTAGCTATGAAAACAGAAACTCCATTTCTTATGTTATTACTGTAAATCCAGAGCGATCTTTTCCTTCATGTTCCTCTAAAGAAATGCCCAAAATATTATGAATAAGCAAAAAGCTGTGGGGACATGGAGGAGAGGGAGAAGGGTAAATGCATAGTTAAACAGTGTTGGTTTGACTACATCTACCTGGACAATCATAGGGCAGTATTTCTGTGCTAGTACAGCTGGCGATCCACTTGGACTATTAAGACTCAGTGTGAAGGGACCATGGCCCACATCAAGGCACATAACAGACTATTTTTCAATTCTCACAATTGTTCAATCTACTGAAAATCCTTCTGTGAACAAGTTCCATTCTTTTTCCAGAACCTTTTTCTTTTCTCACTTTCTTTTTGTAGGATTATGGTGGCAACCTCACCACACAATCCATCACCACCACCACAGGACAGACAGTGTTATGATGCACTGCCTTGAAATAGAGTGGTTGTAGGACTGGGAAGACATTTTCCTCTAGACAAAGATGTAAATGGTTTACATTGCAGTACACTAATACATGGTTTAACAGTGTATTTGATTGCCTTTGTGGCTTTGTTTTATATACATCACATGCACACAAACTCTGGGTGCTGTAGGCTTAATGTGTGTGTGTATATGTTTCAACAAAACAGATTTGTTTAATGTAACAAATGCATTAAAAAAAAGCAACATAAGTTGTCCATCTCATTCAGTAATCTATGTTAGACATTGAACACTACCATCTGTTCTGGAGGGAGAAAAATAAGTTGTTCATAGAAATAACTTGCCCTGGAAGAAAATCACCTGCTAACCCACTATTCGTTAGAGACTGATTACTGCACAACAGCCTGAGGTATTCTAACCTTTCCAAAACTCTTGGATATGTTTGTTTTACAAACTATTCTGATGAAGAAATAAAACCCAAAAAACCCAAGCACTTCAATTTTGTTCATATGGTTTACCCTAACAGTGAGCCTATTTACTGAGATTACATTTTTATTAAAAATGATCTGGACACATGTATATTTTCTCATATTTTACGTCATTGGAAAGGCAGCTGGTTTGCTTTGATCAAGTTCCATCAAAATGGTCAGTGACTCAATCTATACCAGCAAACAAAGCAGTATCAAACAATGCTCTGGACACAGGAACTCAATGGTCTCTACTGGAAGGTTGTTAGGATGGTGCCTGACACTATGTTATCTGGGTTCATCTCCCACACAATCCTCAGGCAGGATTTAGAAATTAGTGCAGGCCAAAAACATTTCCTTTTAGTGGAGGGAGTATAGACCACTTGTTTCAGAAGATAAGTGTGCCTGGTGGTATTAAAGCCACTGACTGGTCCTGGGCTATAACTTACCACTGCAAATACAGTCATATTATTCTTACTGATTCTCTGTATTTGTCTGTGTTTCTCAAGTTATAGACTACAAACTTTCTGGGGCAGGACTTCATTCTCTTTGATCACGTATCACACTAGGATCCTGGCCCATGACTGTGCTCCCTTCTGCAGTCCAAATAATAAATCATTCTAAAACTAATTCAGAATAATTCTTCAGACAAGGGTGTAGTAAAGAACAGTATAGAAAAGAGATATCAAAAGGCAGAGAAGAAAGCAAACAGCTACTTGATCCACTGTGGAAACTATTTATTTACTTACCTTTGTTATCCATGGACGTTAATGTTGGTCACATAACAAGCAATCAAAGAAGGTATGAACGTGTTTTTCATCTATTACTATTGCTGAAATTATGTGCAGTTGCTGTAATGTAAGAATCTTGATGCAATCATGTAGAAGTCCCTCCTTATACTGTGTGTTAGGAGGCTGGAATGAAGGGCTGACTGCCATGAACTTTTCTATCATTATTTTCCTTTTTCCTCTTGACGTTTCTAAACACAAACACTTGTAATCACTTTCAAAGGGGAACCCAGTATTCATGCAAAGCGACAAGGGATTCCAGCAGCAAGACAGATGCATCTGGACAATTTGGTAACCTCCCAAGCTTTGATTTAACTATTAAATTGGTGACCGTATTTCTTTCCAGCCCATGTGGAAATCTCAAACTACAGAGAGGTGGTGCTGATATTTTTGATGCATTCAGGGCACTCCCAAAAATTACATTACTGATACACCAGTTTGAGTTCTGACATTAATGAAAATGTGCAAATATTACAAACAATCTGATTTTAAAACTCACAGACACAACAGATTCATTTGGGAAGTATATTTCTGCTGAAGGCAAAGAAGTTACACCCTAGAAGTAATTTGACATGAGAAAGTGACTTTGAAGCATGTGTCTGAGATAACACATTAGTTCATGAAAGTATACTATGGAAAAACTTAACCATTTTGTCTCAGGGATAAAATATATTGGCCAGATGAAGAAAGTTAATTATGTCATACATTTTGTCAGTGAGGGCTTTCTGTTTCAAACATGCAAACTATTACCTTCAATAGATAGGAAGGCAATACATTTCCAAGGGGGTTGAGTTGAGTTGATGAAAACAAATACAGTAGTGGGATTTTTCTTCAGCTGAAACACCAACCTTAATTAATTAATTAGGTTAATTCAATGGCTTTTTGCAGTGTGTAAATCAAACAACTGTCTTTGGTTGCCAGGCAATTCTAAAATCTAGCTTGGAGATTTTTCTTCTTCCCCTTTAATTTCAGTCTTAGATAGTTACATTCCAGAACAGTGCGTTTGAGAACAGTTGGTCAAAAAGAAAGTCAAAAAAAATCAGAAGAGAAATTTCAGCTGTACTTTCAGCCACTATATATTTGAAAACTGTCATTGGCTTCAATGGGATTTGACTATCTGTACCAGCTGAGAATCTGGCTCACAATATTTAAGCCTCTAAGACTGGGCTTCCCAAGCATTGCCATGTTACCTGGTAACATGATAACTTTCATGAAAGAGACTGCTCCAGGCTTTCCCTTTTGTATTATGTCCTGAACCTGGTAAACCTTCTTCACTGTTCATGGACTTCTTAAGATAAGAGTCTGGGCTTTCCTGAAAGTTAGCCTAACCTCAAACACAAGTTACAGGTCTGAAGCAGGGATCACTAGGTCATATTATATGCAGCAAATCCAATTATAACAGTAAATCCATTTATAAAAGAGACATCAGCTGCTAGAGTCTTTTAATTATGTTCCGATTTTATAATGAATATTTCTAGCCATCACATATCAAAGGCATAAAAATTACTTTAAGAGGCATGTGTTTCCTACATTTCATCAAATTTGTAGAATCCAAGATCCACTACTCTGGAATACTTTAACAAAATGAAATATAGGTGAGTGTGACAGATAAAGATGACAGAGATTTTGATCTGCTCATTCAATCACAGACAAAATGTTAAGAAGGACCACAGAATGGCAAATGACCAGTAGGTTCATGGGACTCCATAACAGGATATTCCAGGGACAATTACTATCCTAAATGATGCACACATAAAGTGGGTTACTCAAAGTTGGTCAAAGATTTTATACTGTTACATAACTTTTAAGTGAGTTGCATAATTTTGATTAGACCTGATTTCAAAAAATATATTAAAAGAACAATTAAAAAAAAAAAAGATGTGGACCATGAAAATCTATCCTGACCTTCTTCCCCATGACCTCTTCACCTCTAGTCTCCTATGAACATCAGGAAAATTCAGATGTGACTGTCTATTTTGAACAGATACACTAGTTCCTTTTTCATTTTCCACAACACCATGAGTTATGGATGGAGTGTCAATTAGAGTGGACTTTCTTGGCTACATCTGATGGTATCTTGGATATGCTTCCTCTTGTACTGAACTGGAAATAAATATCTGAGGTGCTGAATGTTCCTTATTGTCATTAGTAAAGGACTATTTAAAAGAAAGTTGATTTTGCTTCCGTTTGTTCTTGACTGCACTTGCTGATTACATTTGCCTGCTGTCCTTGTCAGCCTAATGGCCATGGTGGTGAGGAAGTTAAGTTCATTTACTTTGTAACAAGCATAATAACATTCTCAAAGGGTATATTTTGAAAGAAAACAGGCCATTGTGAGATCAGATTCAAACAAGAGGGCTGTTCAGAGAGAGCATTTGCCTTTTTGGTTGTAATGAATATGCCAACATCTAAGCTGGAAAACACATGTGAGTCCACAGCAATGGTAGGACAAACAGCTGCCTTCTTCAGACTTGCAGGCAGAAAAATAGCATGGGAAGCTTCATTTTGAGTTTTCATCCACTTATTGGAAAATGCAGCAAAACAAGTTGAATTACAGATTATATACTTTGGCTGAAATTTTCACATCTGCCTGAGAGATTTGGTTCTAAGTTCCTAAGGACAGGAACGGTGGTCCAACACCTCTGCGCAACTTTGGAAATCTCAGTCAGAAACCGTGAGATAAACATAAAACACATAGAAGTTAAAAGACTTTCTTTTCCTACCATATCCTGAGGGTCTCATGTGCAGACTCAGAGATCATTCTTTCCTCTCTTTTCCGTCTCCCCTGTACTCTGGTTGATTGACATAGCTATTCAGTTCAGCTTAGTAGGTTTCCCACATTGTGTGGACATCAGTTTCACACCAGCAGAAACTCATACCATTCGAATTATCATTGGAAATCTGCTGAGTACTTCTTGAAGCTAGAGCTTAACTGTCTAGGTGCCTGGCAAAGGAAGCAGAGAAGAAGATGTGGCTTTATCTAGCTGAGCTGCAGGAATTGACAGTGTGGATCTCCCAAATGTGAAGTATCTTTTGGTAGCTTAAGTAGGTTTTACTTTAGTATGAGCACTTTAATTGCACCAGAAAGGGTTAAAATGAGGCATGTGTTCTGTGAGACACTGCTATTCATTAAATTGTGTTCTGCCTAATGATATGTCTGGTTTTAAGTAGTGCAGTAGAGGTCCCCACAGTCCCATGTGGATTTGTGCAGCCCACACCTAGCATAGAGCTGCCATAGCCATGGTGGTCTGGTTACCCGAGTCTTTGGGATTTAGCCTGCCTTGGATACAAGTAGTCATGCATTGCTTCACAGTGCAGATGGCTGCTGGTAAAGAAAATGGATGTTTTAAAGTGACCTTACTCACTGGTTTGGTGTTCTGGGTCAGGCAGTAACGCGTGGTAGAACTGACCTTTCTCCTCAGCAGAAACGGGTAAGACCTGGCTTTGCCTTGACCAACCTGTCTCCAGTCTCTTGCCCCTGGCCATGTGAGTAAGGTCTTGGGCAGTGTCCAGTTGTTTCCATCTTGCCTAAGCTCTTGCGTTCCTCCTTGTGGAATCCAAGTTGAAGGGGTGGAGGGCCGGGGGTACAATTAAGTCATTTCCCTGCAGGGCTCCCTGGGTGGTAGGAGCATGTAGCCAAGGTCCATCATTTTATATGGAGCTTCTGTTTGCTAAGAGTTCACCCTTAACAACACCATAGCATTTAGGGCTTGTCTGCACTGCCTGAAGGCCAGCCTGCCTTTCCATGTAGATAGTACTGTGGCAAGTCCAGCAGCTGAAGCATACCTCCCACAGCATGCAGAGCCCCCATGGTCAAGCATGCCTGGCTGATTAGTAGAGACTGTCCACCAGCTTCCAGTGCTCTGCCAATAAAACAACCAGGTGCACTGAAAGCACACAGGGAAAGCCCACACTGCACTTACTGCAACTTTGGATATCAAAGCAGGAAGTTATAGGCAAAACTGCAGGACAGATAGGGTCAAGAGGCTGCGTCTGCCCCTTCAGACTATCTCTCCTGAAAAACTCAAAGCTTATTCACAGGTCAGTGTGCAAGGAAACCTGTAATCTGTTTTTGTCTGTGATGTATGTCTTGCAGATGAATCACTCTACCTTTGGCAACCACTCTAATTTCAGCAGGTCAGGCACATTGGACTCGCTGTAGCGTATGGATCCCCAGGGAAAAGCTCATTTGCAATTTGTTTGTACCTCACTGTGCGGTTCATCTCATTACTGGAGAATTTCCTTTAGACAGATAGAGAACATGGCACTAGCTCTTCTCAAAAAACAGCCATACCACAAGTAGACTTAAAAATTCATCTTGGAGCATAGTGAAAATACACAGTCATTGCAGTAAGAAAACTGCAACCTTAAATGCCAAGGGGAGATTTATATGAGAACTTAGAATTGTGGCTTTCTTTGGGAACTTATTCTTGGATCTACTCAAAGGCTAATTTTCTCACAGTTTTCAAATATTATTTTATTTTGCCTAAAGCATTTGCTTCAGAAGTGGTGACACTCCTGACAGAAGGATACTGAGTGATACTGAAGTGGGGCCGTCAGATATTTCTTTATGAGTCTATCTTGACAAAACTTATTGTTACTGGGATTTAAGGACCTGGTTGAAGTTCAGCTTTGTTGATTAGGCATGACTACAAAGTGACAATCTCAGTGCTTAATTCATACCGATGGTTTGATATTGTCAATGAAGTCACTGTAAACCCCATCATATGCAGTCTTTTAATTCTCTGAATCACTCTGTTTCTATATTGGGTCCTATGAATATGGTTTTCTCATTTTTGATCCCTTTTGGTTCTAGAAAAAAAAATGGTCCTCCTCACTGTTCTCAGCAATATTTTTCGTGTTTGTGTTTCAAGTCTTCTGAAGTCTCAGAGACTTACCATCCCTGGAGACAGAATACCAGATGGGGTAAATCAGAGACAGAAACATTAGAGAGTCCTCTTTGAGACGTTTCATTGTTATGACTTCTCCCATGGTTGGGGTCAAAGTGATCACCAAATGCGGGTGTAGGAAGACATTTAACCTTATTACTCATTACCTTCCTTGGTGGTGTGGGACACTGCTCAGCAACAGGGTGGATCTGACATACCCATTTCACATCAATGCACAGCTATAAAGGTTTTTTACGTTTTTATCCTCTCTCTGCTTTTGACACATAATAGTATTAACTCCTTTTTGGCAGCAGCTGAGCAGAATACCTGCAAGCCCACTGGAGCTTTGACTCTATGACAATTGGTAAAACAGATTTAAATTAACACTTTCATAGATGTTCTAAATCATATCAATGTTTGACTAGACTCCTGTGGTGAAATCTCTAGTGTGAATTAACCATATTATTATTTTAACTCTGAAGCAAATTAATAGTAGTTGCTTTTACTCTGACATGCAAACATCACTGTTAAGTGCATTTGAAAATCATATTCACAGAATTGCCTAGATCGGAAATGACCTTTAAGGTCATTGAATCCAATAATTAACCTAACACTGTCAAGTCCTTGACTAAACCATATCCCTAAGCACTACGTCTACACTACTTAAATACCTCCAGGAATGAGGACTCCACCGCTGCCCTAGGCAACCCTTTCCGATGCTCGATAACCCTTTCAGTAAAGAGATTCTTCATACTATTCAATCTAAACTTCACTTGGCTCAACTTGAGGCCACTTCCTCTTGTCTTATGACTTCTTACTTGGTTGAACAAACCAACCCCCACCTCTCTACAACCTCCTTTCAGGTAGTTGTAGAGAGCAATAAGGTCTCCTCTGAGTTTCCTTTTTTCCAGGCTAAATTGTCTGTGTGTGTGTGGACTCCACATGTTGAAGAGCAGAAAGAATTTATTTCAATTCTCAAAGAATTAAATTACATTAAATATGAAACATAAAACATTTTTCAGCTTGTTCAGTAGCTTTGAACAAGACGAAAACCTAGCCAACTTAAATTCTGGCGAAGCAGATAACTACCTGCACTTAATATGAAACCATAACCAAAGTCTACATGAAGGCAATATAGATTTAATCTTGCTTTCAATTTCAAGGTACTCATGGAAAAAGTGTTTGGATTTCCCTAGAATGTAAGAGAAACTGTTCTGTACTACACTTGTTTCCATAAGTCATGGAAGATTTATGGCATGTAATTGTGCAAGTAGGTGTTATAAAAGGCTGGAATATTTGCTAAAATCTTAGATAAATGTGAAGTGAGAGAGAGTTCCTTAATTTACTGGCCTCACAGCACATATTGGAGCAACTGAAGGGGGGAGGTGTTGCTCCATTTCTGTGCTGAGAGAGCTGGTACTTTGTGTCTCCATTTTGGTCATGACAATGGGAAAAATCCCTCCTTTTAGCCTCTCCAGATCCCACCAGCATACCAACAGCAGTAAAAACCCCAAAACACATCTAAGAAATACAAAAGCTGTGTATTAGTATGACATCAAAATAAGTCATTAAGTCTTAAAAGGCAGAAATCCCTCTGCTAGGAAGAGTTTTTATCCCTCCACCCGCACTAAGACAGGGGAAATGCTACAGACACCACAAAGGGCAGAGCCTGAAGTTTTATACAGAAAATATTTGTATGACACGGTGGTGGGTAACAGTGAAAAACAGCATGGACAGATGAATAGGTAGTGTAATGGACAGACAGATAACACCATGGGAGCTACAAAATGCTGCCCAAACTGGATTTATGCTGCTTCAACTGAGCATAGAATTACTCGTGCAACTCAGCTGTATCTCCGGTGAAACACGTGGAGCTGTTGGTGTTGAAAAGGCCTCTGAACCAATAAGCACTTTAAACATTTTTCCAAACATCTTTCTGGTGTCTGTGAATGACCCTTTCTTGTTTCCTCATGTTAGCCCACAAAACACTGTAAACCTCAAGACAGTGTCCAAACAAGAGAAATGTCGGGTGGCTCCAGGAGAACAACTTGCCACCACATTTATCACCGTCTTTTCCATCTCTCGGGCTTTTGTGATCCTGACAGTTGTTTGGGATCAGTTTTCACCGTCCGGTTGGGATGAAACTGAGCCTGCCCTTCAGCTGCAAAACCCAGTGGCTGGGTGGGCCTGGAGGAATGGCCCCTTTTTCCCCGCCCTGTTGAAGCCTCTTGTGAGTAACTCCCCGCAGCTGTCCGTAAACATTGCTTTCTGAATGGAGTGAGAGATGTCTGGGGCAGGCCCTGCTCTCACTGTTTCTGAAATGAAAATAAATACTGCTGTCAGCCGTTAGACAGAGGATTGCCTCGCCTTGTCCCATAGCTTTGCAACCACCCTCAGGCTGTCTTTTTCTAAAAGACGTTTCCAGCATTAACTCTCTAGAACCTGAAGTATGCCAAAATGACAAATTTATGAGTAAACACACACTACACAAGACAAAAGTGTACTTGGCCAGTGAGCTAAATCCCACTTATCACCTCTGATAAACCACACAATTAATAGCATATAGAGGAAGATACTTATCAAAGGTGCAAAGCAGAAGACTGCTGGGGAGTGTGCCCATCCTGTATCATGGGGGTCGGCTTATGCCTCCTCAGTTGCTTCCCATTCACCTGGCCAGGCTTGTCCAAACAGTCAATGAACTACTTACACATTACCTTCCACCTCTGTGGCATGAAGGGATCAAGTCCCTTTCCCCCACACACTGGCCACCGGTGCTTTGTCTCTGCTCCACCATCGATGGTCATTGCTCCTCCAACATGTGGACCCCAGCGCTCAGAACAGTCTTTCCTTATGCAGCATGGCCACACAGTCAGGCAAATCTAAGGAATATGGACAGTAAGCCTTTTCTTACACAGTCTATTTTTACTAAAAAGGGCTGCTTTTAGCCTGTTGTTTGTCTCAGAGGATCTGAGGAGGCAGCAGCCTCCCTTCAGGACATGGTAGCAAGCTGACAGGAGTGGGCTGACTATGGCAGTGTCCTCAGCTGGCACCATCAGGGCTGGCCAAGCATGTCTAGCCATAGCCATATTTTTTGGAGCCAAGTGTAGATGTGAAAGCACAGTCCACTTGCTTTCAAATCTGTTTTTGCTTTCCCTTTGATCTTTCCAGCTCTGCTGTCTTCTGAGCATTTGGGTTTACTTCCATTTTTGAAAACAGGATGAACTGGTTTAACAGTTGAAGGTTTTATTTCTGCTTTCTTTTCTTTGTCTGAATTCTGTAGAAATAAAACTTCATTCCACCTTTTTTATTCAAAGTTTTCAACATCCTTGATTGCTGAAAGCTTTTCAGTAAGGACCTGAGATCTTTATCTGCTACAACACTGGAACAGAAACACTGGTCTAGACTATCAGGGTTTATCAAGTCCACGTTCACTGTGGACTTCACAGCAACAAGAAACGCATATGAAAATAGTAAAGAAGAAAGGGAAGCTTATCATGAGCTACTTAAATCCAAGCATGGCACTTAGATAATCTCATTTATATTTCTCGTAAGTAAAGCAGAGGCATCAAGTAAACTTGTTTTTAAAATTTGCTTTCACTTCAGAATTCAAATGGAAATAAAACCTTAAAAATGTTTTCATGAAACAGAGCACCATCAGAACATTTTTTCTCAGGTTATTAACACAAACTTTTCTACAAACTCTGTGTTGTGCCCCATCCCCACCCCCCAAAGACTAGTATACCTTCTGAATAAAATGCATTTGAAACAAATATAAAACTTGGAGTGTTTTCAAATTGATGTAATGCCGCCTTTTGATGAACTCTCACTGCTGAAGATATTCCAGACTGTCACAATGTTGGTTCTCCTTTACCTTTAGGTCTGAGTGTTGGGAGGATCAATGGGTAGATCTCTCAAATTTTCTTGCACTATATTGCAAGAAACAAAAGTTTCTTTAGTGTATTAACCATTTCATACACTGATATAGCAAATAAAGAAAAGGTGGTTCAAATCTTGATGAGAAGCCTTACATGTAGCTGTAAGAGAACTAATAAAAAACCTTAACAAATAAAACAGCAACCTGTGTGGAAGTAGGAGATTAAAGTGGGATGGTTTTGTTCACAACTTACAGGGTTATCAAACTGTGTGGCAGAAAAATTCAGAAATCTTTTTATCAAATCCCTCTAGGATGCTGTAATTATCTAAGCATTTTGAACCCTGGTTAATTGCAATTTTAGGAGTGGAGCATTTGACTTTGCCACCTCAGTAATATTATTGTCAATATTACTTTATTTTTTTCTTTGATGTGCATAACTATCTCCGACTTCTTAAATGCCCAACTCACCAAACAAAACTAAACAAATTCAGAAACTGTAATTGTTGGATGTTGTGCAACACATGGACAGGACACCAACAAGGTTGGAACTGTTAGGTCAGAGCCCAAAACAAGTCTCCCAAAATGATAGCAGCAATAGACCATGCAAAGACCCTATAATCTCAGTGTGGACCCTGCTCCGTGATTTGGTATCTATGCCTAAGTCCATGATGAAGCTACTTGAACTCAGGAATTACAGGAAATCTTTTCTTGGCTCTTACATTTAGCTCACTTTACTGCTGAAATCTCCAGATGATTTAACTGATAAGCTTTTGTAAATTCTGCCATTATCATAATCAGAATGCAGTAGATACACTGCATGGAAAAAGTAACTAATTTTTACCAAAGATTTACCAAAGGAAACCTTTCCTCTCCAGCTTATGTTTTCACTGGACATCAGTGGATATGGAGCTATGATTAGGTAGATGACTTTAAGGCTGAGATAATTTCTTGTTTTCTAAGGAGAGAAAAGAACAAAAACAAGTCGGTGTCCAATGAGCATCTTCTTGTCGCTGTCTTTGTTGTTCTCAGTGTGCAACAGTCACTTTGAAGGCTCATTTTACTACAAAGGCACTTGTGTGAAAAGTAGCCTACAGGACCCTGCAATGGTGATTAGTCTTTGTAAACTCCGGGATCCTTTGTGCCAGACCTTCAGCATGACAGTTCAAATGGGTTAGGAGTTCACTCTCACTTAATTAATCCCAGATTTTGCTCATATGGCACACGTCGTTGGTGGCAGGACTTCCAAGCAGGACTGCATAGGTATGAAATCAGCTAACAATGACTTCATTTTTCTTTGTGATTTTCTGTGAAGCAGGCCTTAATTTAGCAAAAACCCCAACCAAATGAACTGAAATAATCCTAAACGTGCAGCTATCCTTTCTAGAATTGATACCAAGATAAACAATGTCATTTCAAATGCATGTTTAAAGTGTTATTGACAAGACTCAGACTCCCAGTTTGTCAGAAAACTAAAATTTTTTTGATTTTCCTTTAATATGTAGTCAATATTAGCAAGCATTTAGCTGATTCAAACACTTTCCTTTTAAGCTATTCTTTATCTTGCCCCCTTATCTGAAGTTCCTTTTTTTTATGCTGTTGGCATTTCTTGTTTACTTTGAAGAAATTAATTTTACTGGGTGCAGCTAGAATCTCTAGCCCCATGGCTTGAAAGAGCTCATGCTATGAATGTCACTGCTTTTCAAACTGTTGTTTATGAACACAAGACTGTGTGTATACCTTGTACACGTGTATATGGTGCAGGTCTTTCTGCTACGCTTAATTTTTATTTCTGAATAAACAGAACTCTAATGTGTTTTAACATGTATGAAAGATTTTAAAAAACAAGAATGATCATAAAATAATGCAAATGAATAGGCATATTTGCCATATTAACATTTTATCCCAATGTAAATCTCAACAATAGGCTTTCTTTAGACTCCTTCTTCAAAATTACTAATAGGTTTGAAACGTGGTTTGAGTAGGGACAGAATTCATAACGTCTTTGGATGTCTGCACTGTAGAAATCTTCATCTCAGCTGCTCATTTATTACTGTCACTAAAGACAAATAGGCCACAATTTCATGCATGCAATTGATCTCAGGCTAAGGTAAATGGCAAAAAAACCCCACAACAAAACAGAACAGAATAATTGCTTTCTGCACAAGACTATTTCTATCCTTAAGGATTTCTTTGGTGACTAGCTCAAATACAGTATTACAGGCATGTAAGTCCAGGACAAAGAGTTATCACCTTTGTTAGTTACTTGGGTCAGACCAATGTTTTAATTACTATGGTTGCCATTAGAGTTTGGTATTATAGTCTTTCAGCATAAGATTTTAGATAATCCACCTCCTTTTCCAGTGCAGAAAACCAGAACAAATACAGTCAGCTAATGGGCCTTTTGCAGCAAAATGTCGTTAAGATCCTGAAGGTGACTTATTAAGATATTAGGTTTGGAAGATATGATTGCCAAGACAATGCCCAGTATATCTACTGACTGGCAAAAGGAGCACTGACAGAGAGGACAAGTATTTAAACATCACTCATGTGCATAGAAAAAAATGTTAACTTCTGCATCTCTTCCACTAGTGCTGTCCAGATCTTGGATAAGACCAGGTTTTGGTCAAACAGAGTTTACCAAGGCTTAATCCAGTCAAAGCAGGGTCTAAACAGATAGGCAAGCAAAAATACTTTGAAAAATTCTACAGACAAAATGCGTTTAGATTAAAGGTGTAGAAAGAAAATTGCTTAATTTAGTTATTAATTTAAGAATGCTCATTAATTTCTTGATGTTGTTAAATCATTATGCACAGCAGTTCAGGGGTCTGTCTAATTCTGGTGGACAGCAAACTAACTGCAATTATACATGCTTTTGTTGTCTGGTATGTGTGTATTATTGCATTGCAGAAGACCTGAGCAGTAAGGTATTAGGAGGTAGGTAAATTCTGCAAGCCCTTAATGTTGGAGGGCGTCTCTGTGGGAACATAGTCTTTGATAAGAGAAGGATCTAGATTATTACATAACAACATACCCTAAAAATCTTTAAAAGTTTCAAAGGCACATGGTTGAAGACCCTTTTCTGTCAACACAAAAGGTCTTTCTCTCCCTAGTACAATATGTTACACTTTGGCCTAAGAAGCAGGAATAAACTCCTCAAGGAAGGAAAGATCTTTGTAGAGTTCACTACATTTCCTCTACCTGCCCTTTGGAAAGGAACAATACATACAATGTGAAGAGCAACTATGCTAGCTCTACTGAAACCAAAGGCTACATATTGTCCTAACTGTTCTCCTGAAGAATTAATGCAGTTATATATCATACTATCAGTTCTATCACTTAACATGCAACTAGTGGGTGCTTAGATACTAAGGCTAAATCTCTAACAAAAATTAAATGTGGCCAGGATTCTTGTCTGGCACTGAGGCCACCTGGTATGAAGCATTGCCAAAATCTATTAAATACTACAGGGTAACTGCCCATTGGGAATGGCTCCTGTCATGTGTTAATCTCAGAACCATGTCTGGCAACAATCTGAGAAACTTCTGGCACAGGCCAAAAATACGCCAGAAACGTCTCTAAGAATTTAAAACTATGGAAGATTGACTTACAGGTCCTGGGAATATACTTTCACACCGTTAAATTTATGATGTAAGTCTATCCCATAGAGATGAAGGCAATGTAAAGACCTGTACAAACTAGGATAATTGATCTAAACTGAGAATCACTCCGTACAGTGAGTCTATTCACCCAATTACCTACAACCCTACATTAGGTATATTGTCCTAGGAAACATTTTACATAGTGAAGCATTAATTTATTATTTCCCAATTATTTCATAGTTAATTTTAAAGTACAATTTCATTAGGCTCAAGGAAAAGAAATGTCCTTAAAAACCAGGGATTGTGGGATAACATGAGGTTACAGCAGAGTATTGGGAGCAAGGATTAACTTCACTAAAGCTAGATGCAATTACAGATGTTAGGATCAGTGAGCTGAGACATTCTTCTATTTACACATTTAAAGTATGTTTGAAAGTTTAATTTTTAATTTAAAGCCTTTTTACAAATCTATTTTCTGCATGTTATAGCAGCCTCACTCTGCATGAGTTTTTAGGCTGATCTTTGTGGAGGAAAATATGGAAAAATTAATATTCTGATAGGTTCATAGTTTTATTTATGCTATGCATTATTGGGCAGAGTAGGTAGCGTATGTGTAATAATATCAAATAATTTGTTCAATTAGGATACACAGTACTCTTTGCATGAAAATATGCACTCTTGTTCTTTTAAACATGAGACATAAAAATTCCTTATGAGCTTACTATATTTAAAGGAGAAAGGAAAAAACAGTAAAATAGGCAAATACTTTATGTAATCTGGCCATGTGTTGCAGATCAAACAAGACTGAGTTAAACCCTGCAATGTTAAACCTTCACATCTTCAAACAAAAATAGAATTTTCCTTCTGAGTCGATTACATCCTTTGCCATGTAATGTTATCTCTAATAATCATTGTGTGTTAGCAAGAGAGGACATGAGTAGATTCAAGCAATAGACACTTCTGTGGTTTCTATTGTTAACAACCTGTCAAAGTCAGACTTCTGAAATGCTGCAAAAGAAGAAAGAGAGTGAGAGAAAGAAAGAAGTGAAGGAAGGAAGGTTGGTTGGTTGGTTTAATGAAGAGGCACAAATTAAAAGCAGCAAAAAAGAATGAAAAGGGACTGGGGCTCAGGGAGGAGAGATGAAAGTAAAAGAGAAGACAAACATACACAGCTAAGGCCAGAGTGCAAGTCCTTTCAAGTCCTCATTAACCCCACAGTAAAGAGGTTCCTTGTGAACATTTAGCCTTTTCATTGAGCTCTGCTTTTTCATTGACAAATGTCAGCTGTGAAACATGTTTGGACGCAGCAGTAACCCCCTAAAACCTCTTTCATAGAGTGTAAGACAAATCCATCACTATGTTTTAGCTCCATGAGCAGATGCAGTAATGTGAACACTATATTAGACCAGTGTGTGGATATGAAAATCACAGCCATGTCTGTGCAAGCGGCTGTACAAGAACTGGGAAACTGAAATTTCCTTGCTTATGACCCCAGCACCAAAGTCACCAGGGCAGTGTAATTGTGAGAGTGAAGGCTGTATGCTCACTTATGGCTTATTTCTTTGAAAATCTTCCAGAAGAACATGACTCCCTCATTCATCTTTAAGGGCTTCAGGAGCAGCTGTCACAAAAAGTGACAATGGCAGTGCAGCTTGGGACAGCTTTTTTTCTTGCAAGCACAGGATCAGCTTCCAGGCTCTCTCACCAAGTGCTTAAACATGTTTAACTTTTAATTCGTAAGCAAACCCATTAACTTAAATATAGCTACTCACAGGTCCAAAGCTCAGCAGATGACTGAGGTTTTTTGAAAGCCTTGAGGCACAGGTCCTGACCAGAGACTGAAGCTCTTTGAATTCAGAAAGTCCCTTCCCACGAAAGATTTTCAACAACTCTGAAGATAAGTTTGATATAGGGTGTTAAATGATTTAGGAGGGACAAACCCAGAGTGTTATTTACAAGAACTCACACAATGTTTTTGTTTACTAGAAGTTCTTTCCTTGCCAATGGTAGTTACTTTATTCTTTCTTCATTTATTCATGCTAAAGAAAAAAAGGGGGGAAAGTCAATTATTTAGGAAGGTCAAATATGTCCCAGCCTAAATTGTGTATTACTTAAATAACAGGACATGTCACAAAACTGACATCAGTTCTTCTCTTCAGTCCCACCCAATGATAATGACAAGCCATTTGAACAATTTCAGCAGAACAAAATAAATTAAGATTTTTTGCAGACCCTATTGAGAGCTTGATCCAGCAAACCTGTATTCAGCAAAAGAACTCTTTGTGAAACTAGAAAACCTTCTGATATGTCCTTATTTAGTAAGTAGGGAATGTTTGGATTACTGCAGCAACGAGCATGTAGAGGATCAGGTTAAAGAAATCAGTGTATGTTTCTCTTCTTTATACTGATTCACTGCACAGAAGACAGGTGTCGTCTCTAAATCTTGTTTTAGTGGGAATGAGATACCACTTCTGTGGTGGGGAGGGAAAAGGGCAAGAACATAACAGGGAGGAATTCTGCACAGTTCAGATACTATGAACACTTCCCAATTATTTTATTAGCAAATGGTACACAGAGAGAGCAACAAAGAAGAGTGAAAACATTCCCACAAGAAAGAATAGGAAAATATTATTTGTAATGAGAAAAATATAGGCAACACACTTGGAAGCATGGTTTTCAAGGAAACCCCTTTTTACAGAGACAAGAAGCAAATGAAACAAGACTCTGAAGTGGAAGCATATGTGCTCACTGAGGGGAGCTGACGTAATTGGTAAGCTGAGCTTGGTCTCCTCCAGAAAACCACATCTTTGTGGAGGACAGCAGAAGGGTGTGTGGCAGGCAGCAAGGGAGAGGGAGTCCTGTTTACAACTGAGGTGATGTAGGCAGCTTGGCTACCACTCTCCTTGGAGTCCACAATGATCTGTGAAGGTCACAGCACAGGGTGGACTCTTAGTTAGCCCCTCCTAGAAAAGAAAGGAGTTGTTAGTGCAAAGAACTGCAGTTTGGGGAAAGACCTTCGGTAATGGTCCATGGTTTGGGGATTGTGTTAAGAAAAAGTTTTGAAAGCTGGATGTGTATAGACATTTTATTGGTGCAATTGTATCTATCTCTGTGCCCCAAAGTGCCTATTCCATGGGACGTACCCTGCAGACACCTTTGTCTGAAAGAGCAAGCTACAGCCTCCTCTCCACTGTGTGACATGTTGGCTATAACTATTGGCATGGCTAAACATAGGCAGTTTTCACCAGTCTGGCCAGAAACGTCCTCAAAATGGCAAGTGTGGCTGTCAGTGCCTCTGAGACCAGAGCCCGTGGGGCTGGACCATGGCAAGGACCATATACAATAAGTATGTCCAGGTGATCAATGCAAGGCATTGCTTTTGAGAAAGGGAGCCCCTTGGCAATAGCCTCTTGTGGTAAATCTTGTCTTCCAGGTGAGTCAGTGACTGAATATCCCAGCCTATACCCAGACACCAGGCAGCCCCTTGGAGGTTTCCTGTCCTCAGTTGCAGTCAGCAACATCCTTCCACTCTGTACATACAACATAAAATTCCTGGCATGTGAATTTGTCCTTACTACTTATTTTATTCTGTCTCCTCAGATTTTAACCCTTAAAATAAACAACTTCACTATCCTTTGGGCTCTAACAGCCTTCCCTGAGGACTGTTGGTATTACAGAGATTTCCATCTCCATAAAGGCAAAAGCAGAGGCTCAATGCAATGAAAAGGTTAATTGATGTCAGTATGTTTTGGAGAGGGATGCTAGGAAGGAGGAGTATGCAGTTACAGCAAATAACCAAGACAAAAGATCCAAGCCCTTTCCCCATCTGTGCAGCTGTCCTCTTGACTGAGTTAGGGGGAGCCACTTATGTCCTCTCCTGGTATTGCTACTATTTTGTGATGATGTCCATCTGATTGTGGCCGTGTAATTCCAAGTGTTGTTAGCACAGCATGAAAGGATGTGAAATTTTAGCTCAGTCTGGGTGAGAAGAAAGGATGGATACACCAGGCAGAGTGGAAGGATATAGATACTACTTTGGATCAGAGCAGCCAGCAGAGAGAACAGACCACCAGCCACTATCGAGCATTACAGCAGAGGTGAGTTTTAAAGAGACAACATAACAGACTGGGGGAACTGGGAATTGCTGTTTGTGTATATGATGCAGCAGGGGATAATATCCAAACTTTTTAGAGAAAATTACAATATC
>VYZX01026745.1:28848-52901 GCA_013401335.1 Brachypteracias leptosomus
GGCCAGCTACTACTCATGAAACATGCTGGGCATATTCCAGGGCTTTGCAAGCGAGATGGCTCCTGTAGCTGAGCCAACAGTGTGGCTGGTGGGTCACCACAGTTGGACATATTGGCCTAATCAACCCTTAAGTATTAGTGCTACCAGTTCTGGGCCGGGTGTGCTCCTGCCTGTGCAGCAAAATATCTCCTACCACCCCACTGTAGTCTCACAGAGCTTGTAATAAACCTTCAGACACTTCCCCTAGTCTAGGCAAAACCTGAGCTGGGCATTTTTCATGTCCAGCACTCAGCTGGACTCTCTATGAACTATGACTGTCAAAGTGTATTATTATCATTACTATTGTTTGATAACTCCATTAACCTTTACTTTTCAAAGGTGAGACATTCAAGATTAGCATGGAGTTTCTGCTCATCTTTACTGGGACCATTCTGGAGTCACATACAGAAAGACCAAGAAAATTAAGCAGCAAAACACCACCTTGCCTTAGCTTGCTAATACAGTTTGAATCCTGAGACTATATTTTCTCCTTAAAGGATTCTTATTTTCTTTTTGTTTATTAATTGAGTATGTATGAAAGAGAAAGAAAAGAAAAAGAGAGGGAGAGAGAAAGAGAGAGAGAAAGAAATAAAAGGAGGAAGAAAAAGAAAGAAGCTAAGCTTTTTCTTTCAGTTCTAAACAAGCAGCTACTTTTATGACAGTGCATATAAAAACAATATTATGTTAAATTATTTAGTATGTTTTATTTAATAAAAAGGAAAAGGGAAGATGAAATAGGGCATTGAGGAAATTCCTCTTTGTTTATTTTTGTCTCTGTAGTGGTTCATTTTACCCACCAGTGTTTTTTTTTCATTGCAAGCCCCCCCTCTCACTTGATTGAAAACAGACTCTCTAATAAAAATGGTTTAAGATCACAGTGATAACTTCAATTCAAGAACATGAATAAAAAGCACCCTTGGAGGAAAGACCCCGTCTGCTCACATATGATGTTAGGAAGGGAGTGCATAATGCAGAGTAGTGATTGCTACCAGGTGTAAGATTACTCAGGTCCTCTATGTATGGTTTCTAATCTATATGGCCACTTTAAAAAAAAGAGGGATTCAAGTATCCTATAAAACAGGTCCTATGTTTTACATTTGACCTCTTCCTGAACATCAACCTTATTAAAAACAAATAAAAAAATGTCCTGAATGGAAGCTGTAGTTTGATCTGGAGCTTATGGAGTCTGACAGCAAACCTGCCATTGCTTTCAGCAGGGCAGGGGCTGGCCTCTGATTCATTCAGAAAGAGACCCTTATCAAGCTTCCTTGCAATGATCACTCCACAAGTGGTTTCTATTTCATTTTATTCTAGTCACCTTACAGAAATACATTTTTCACCAAACTGAAAGCTTGTCTTTCCTGAAGCCCTGCAAAGGATTAGATAGCATTACATCAGACATTTCAAACAGTAAATTGTGAACTTGGAAGAAGCACTTCAAAGCATGGTTATGTGAAGCTTCAACTGCCCAGGCAGAACAGCAGAGGCGAAACAATCGCAATCTCTGCAGTGGAAAGCAGAGACTCAGTGAGTGTAAGCCATGAATCCTGTTATTTTAACTAACATATATATTATCATGGGATTTAAAATCCATGTCTGATATACTGATGCTGTAAGAATGTATAATACAGGACCTAGTCTCAAAGACAAAATTTGAGCGAGAAAAGAGCAGGTTATGAGCAGAGACGGCAAGACTTGCACACTTTTTGTAATAACTGCAGCAACAGGAGTTCTAAAGGTATGATTTTTTTTAGCCAAAATAATTAAATAAATTTTTAAAATCTAGTATAGAAACAAATTTACATATATAAAAGATAATTTCACCTAGCAGAGTTTGTTCATCTGCATTCACAAGAATAAATTAAATTGGAATAATTACTCTTCTGTTTAAAGCCATTTTACTGCATAGAAGTCAGGGATAAGGGTTTGTACCACCTTAATTATACTGCTGTAAGCTGGCTAAGGGCCTCTGCCTATTCATACAAAACAGGTGTCACTTTACCAGCATGAGGATGCCCCTTTTGTCCCTAAACAAGGCATTAGTGAGCTAGTAGCAGTAGCCATGTTTCACTGCTTGCCAAGCCATTATCAGGAGGCAGAAATACATGCACTCAAGGAAAAGCTTGATTTAGAGGTGGTTTAAAGTGAAAGGAAGAGGCAGCTTACCAGGCTTTGACAGAGAGCTTTTAATCAAAATGATTTTTCAGGGGAAAATGACTTTATGTTGGGGTTTGGTTGGTTGGTTGATTTGTTTTGTTGTTGATTTTTTGTGGGGTTTTTGTTTGTTTTGCTGTTTTGTTTTGGTTTTAATTAAACACAAATATTTAATTCCTACTCACTGTGGGAGTGATTTCTGCCAGCTTCCTCTGTGCTCTTTACTCACCGCTCTCCCTGGGCTGGGTTCCCCAGGGGCTGCAGCTTCCATGGAGTCTCAGAGCTTCCTAACAAAGCATGGGAGGGAAACAACTCTTTGCAGAACAGGAGCTACTCCGTGGTCAAGGAGCCTCCTACTTGTCAAGTACCAAAAAGCACACCCAAGACATACTGCAAAGGCTTTTCTGAGTTGGGCTTTTTGGCTTTAAGCTGAAAAGAATCAATGAAAGATTTGGGGCTTGAACTAAAGGCTGTTTCCAGTCATGGGAAATCCAAATAGAGTCTTTCCTAGATAGTCTGCATCCATGGAAAATAGTTATAAAAATTTCTCCTAAAAACACTTTTCCTTACAAGTCTTGAAGTATAGGCATACCACTATATGTTTTTACCATTCCTATATGTTTAATATCAAGCCTGGCTTACATTCTTTGCTACACTTGAACTAGATAAGCTTGACTGCTTTCCCACAGTCATATCAGAATATATGAGAATGACAATTGGATTCACACCAAGTTATTTTGATGAATATACTGGTTTTGCTACAAAAATCATCTTCCTTGACTATATAGTTGATATACTATATAGTATAATTCCCTTTCCTATGCTATATAGCTGTGTGCCTGTAGCCCTATAACCTGTGTCTCATAGGCATCCCTGTCTCCTGAAAAGATGGTTCAAGCAGGATATTGAGAGCTGTGAGGAATTAAAGCACTTAGCACAGATGAGTACATGGAAACTATTTCGTAAATGGCAGTAGGTGCCAAACCCTTGTGTCCAGTCAAGCCACAGGCAACAGCTTTGTCTCAGCAGCTGCTGGGTTGATGCTGCAGTCACTGTGAATTGATATATCAGATTGCATACTTGAATTAGTTCAGATGTATGAGGAGTATCTTATCTGACATAGACTGACACTCTTACACCTCCCCTGCATTATAACTTCTACCCACCTTCCATCACAGGACATCCACTATATTCCCAATCTCCTCCATCCACTATATTCCCAATCCAGTACCTCAATCTTATCCCTCCTCCACTTAAAACATCCCTTTCCTCTTCCATGCTCCTTTCTCCTGCAAAACCTACCTCTCATATTCAATATTATCTAGATTTTACCATTGTCACCCCTACCTTCACTCTCAAGCTCATATCTTCTCAGTTGTTTTTTTGGCACCTCTGAAGATATCTCAGAGGCATCCAGCCCACCAGCGTCCACTGGAACCATCCAGCGTCAAGAACCTGGGTCATTAGGGGCAGCAACAGTGACAATCCTGCCCCTACAGAGACTCTCACAAGTCAGGGCAAGGGAACAAGTTTTAACCAGCTCATGATGAGAGACAATTATATTCTCTACTGGATGAAGCCTACCGTCAAAGTGCTATGCAGGTTTATTATGGACTGTGCTGACTCCTTGGGCTTAGGCAATTAAATATTCTATATCTCACACTTCCCTGTTTGCGAAGCAACTAGAGAAGATTATTTAATATGAAGATGGAGTAATCTGGAGAGCTATGGAAATGGTGAGTTATTACTATAACCACTGACTAGGTGGACCAGACTTATGTGCTTGTGGCTGTGTTATTCACTGATTTATTGCTAACAAACACTCAGCTTTTATTTTCAATTAAATGCACATCTGTCCCTTATCTGCCTTCTCTCTTAGTAAACCTTGACTACTACATTTACTATTGTAAATGTCTGTGAAACAGAAGATGAAGCAACCAGGTGGTTTCTAGGATGGGAGGATGAATAAAAGAGACAGATCATGTGAATTATCTCAGCTGAAGCAATAAAATGTAAGTGACCTGGGAATGTCCTGTGTGTCTGGTTTTGGACCATAAAGTCTGCCTGGAAAGGATGCCATTTATCTGCATTAGCTCCTGTAGCAGGCTTAGCATCTTTGAAGGCTTGAAACTGTGTCGATCTATTATTGCTACTGTAATCTTAAAAGCAAAAGGCCTAATGGCGAAGGCATCTTAAAGCTACAAGCATGGTAGGAAATAAAATACCATACTTGTGCAGAGGGGTAATTAATTTCAATTCCCAATCAGTAGCTGTGTTTGTTGTAAAAATATTACAGTTGTGTTTCCCCATTAAATATTCATCAGTCCATGAAGCAGCTCCTTGGGTCACCATAGAGTCACTTGCTGCTGACTGCAACTCCAATGCACGTAGGTCTGAGCTAGGAGCCCGACTTATAAACATTTCAGGACCAAGAGCTCAGGAAAAGCACTGGAAGAAAGGATCAATGTTACAGCCAGCTGTGATTCTGGATGGTACCATTAAATTTCACTTGTGAATAATTGATCAGATGGATTAACTCTGGTTTTTCGCTTCATATACCCAGAAGGCAGATTTATTCCATTGCAATCCATAATGTCTTCTAAAATAAATAAATAAATAAAGCCACAGAAGGTTGTGGTACTTGTTCAATTAATATTTTGTTGTTAATTATTTGTAAAAAAACAGCCAAAATGCAGAGACTTTGTCACAAGTGGGTAGCAATATTTTAGTTCTCATGATAATGGATAAGACTTAAAGACTTGCTATTGATCAAGAAGTTGATGGTTGCTGTGCACCCAGTGTTTACCAAAGGGAGTATATTCAGGCCAGGGAGACAAAAAGCAGTCTCTATATATTACAGATAGATTTACAGAAAGTCTAAAAAGCTGAAACTTGTGAGAAGGGTGGATATGGAAGGAAAATGTAGCCAGCTAAAAATGGCTTTTTTTGACAGAAGGACCTTGTGAATGGCCCAAGTGGTACAGTTCCATAATCAAAAAAAAGGAGGGTACCTTTTAAAATCTGATGGGAGATGAACATGAATGCTAAAAAGCAATATACAACAAGCAAAATAAAAATGCAATTAATAAACTTGCAGATACACTCCTACACAAAGCTGAAGTTATTTCAGAGAAAACTATGCTTTGTAGGATTAGTGACAATAAGTATGTTAAATGTATTGGTAATAAATACTAAAGATGACATAAGTCTCTAACTACAAAGATGGTAACCTTATTAATACTGCTTCAGATGAGACATGTTGAATAAATATCTGTTCTGTACTTAGAAAGTGCAAGATGACAGATTTTCCAGGCCATTAGTAACTGAAGACAACATTAGGCAGCATTTTCTAGAGATAAATATTTTAAAGCTCAAATAAGAATCACCCTAGGGTCCCACAAGAGCTGACTAATTTGGTCTCTGGAATGCAGATGTTAATTTTTAACACATTTTGGAATACCAAAGAAATACCAGGGACGACAGTTAATATTGTTCCTCCATGGAAAAAAGGGGATGGGATGACAAGAATAGGCTGGTGAGGCTGACATCAACACCAGGCAAACATATTTACTGTTCCCCTTTTTTCACTCCTGACCTTGTTTCTTTTTGGACACCAGCTCAGCGCCCTTGAAGCAACCTTCTCTTTTCCTATGCATCAGGGGCTAGACCGGTTCCCACTGAGGTCTCTGTGAGCTCAGCCGGCATTCCAGTACCCTCCCTGCCAAATATGTCCTGTGCAATGGAGCACATGGATCCCAAAAGGACTCAGAGAAGCAGCTGCCCTGCTATGTGACAACAGCACACAGGAGCTGGGAATCAGCCAAAGGGCAAGAGTACTAGCTGATGGATTTAAATAAGGTCCCAGTCCCAAGGGATCAGCAAGGGCCAGGGGCATGTTCCTTTGGAGGGAAGATCCTGAAAGACACAGACTGCAGGGTGTCTTCCCTAGTTTCTCTCCCGAGAACTAAAGAATGAGGATGCCTGACCCAGGGAGGGATAGTGGGTTCTCTTGTGCCATTTTCCTTCTGGTTCATATGTAAGCTTCTTTGGTTTTAATAGTCTGTAGCTAGCAACAACACTTGTAATTAGTCCCTAAACCTTGTGTTTCCTGATATTATTCTATACCTGAGTTTTCTCCTTTTTCTGATAACTTTTTAAAAAATATGTATTATTTTAAATATTCCTGGTACTTCTCTCAGCCAGGCACCTTGCCAGAAATACCACTTGCGAAGTGCAGAGTTGTAGAAATAATGGGAACAGCACAGGACTTGCATAGGTAAAGGAAGGGGTGCTACAATCTCTGAAACTTACTGTGGGGGTTAAGTGTATTATGCCTATATCACAGCTGCAAGACATGTGGAAAGGTCCATTTATTGTATAAACACTGACAAGGAGTGTATGAGAACACACTTGACTTACAGAAGATAAGAAATCAAGCCTTTCTTCTGAGCACGCCCTGGGGCAAAGCTGCTTCCATGCTCTTTCAGTCTACTCATCTGCAAGATTTACTGTTTGACCTCCACTTCCAACTGTCCCAGTTACTTTGGCTTGTAGTGTCTGTCACACAGGCCAGCCTGGGATGTCCTTGATGGTACATGTGTCCTGAGTATGCCATTACTGGTTTTCACCCAGAAATAAAGGATATTTAGGCAGCTGAGAACACACAGAAAAGATAGTGTAACATCTGGAGTTCACAATTTGTCTTTCTTTATCAAACTTCTTTTACAGATCACTTTGACATAGACAACAGAATTGAGGGGGGAAAAGCACAACAAGTTAACTGGAGGAACAAGTTGAACCAGAGACTATTCTCAACAAAGAGAATCTCAGTGAAAAGAATAAGGTATAAAAACTGGAAACAGAAAGGATAATACCGTATTGTATCCAACACCAGGTTATTTTCCTAGGAACAAAATTAGGATTTCTCACACATAAAAGAAGTTAGAAATTCTGCAGTTGGTATACCGAGGTCTGACAGCTACAATCAGTGGTTCCTGAATTCTGAGATGACTGAAGGATACTCCTGAAGCTTTTCTTGATATTATTTTAATGATCTTGGATGCGGACTCCAGAGGACAAGCAGGATGATATTTTTCATGAAAGGGGCCAAGAAGAAAGGCCAATAGCTTTATTTTCTTAAAAAAACTGAAGGGAAACTCCCTGCCCTGATTACAGCCATATAGGGGTTAAGAGAAGAGCAAAGGCAACAAGTATTGGCCAGTAACATTGCAAATGTGGCCTAACAAAAGCCAAATGATGCCAAAGGAGAGAGTGAAAACTCCTCCTGCCACCTGATCCAGAGAGCTATCAGTAGGACCATGAGTATCACCTAGCCAGGAAAAGGTGTGGCGGGTGATAATCCTGGCCGGTCTTTTTAACACAACTTTCCTGGGTTGCTTACTAATCCAAAAGATAGAGGGAAATTGCATATAATACCAGTTCAGTACCAGCTAGATTTCCCACTCTTGCATGACAAAAGTTAGCAATGTCTCTCTGTTTGCTCCTTTTATTCCCATAAACATGGAGGATCACTGATGATGCTGTGAACTTAGAAGTAGCATCATTTAAACAAGTCTTTTGTCCAAGTAGCATTCATTAGAGAGGTAAAGTCCTGATGCTTTCACTCATAAATAGATACTCGGGAGTTGGTAGGCATTTTCAAAAACTTTATGAAAGATCATATTTTGTGGTTGATTGCCTGAGGACACGTTAGCTAGACAGGCTTCCTCATCTTAATAAAATCAATTGATGTTAGCTAGACAGGCTTTCTCATCTTAGTGGATACAATTGATGTTAGCTAGACACATTCCTAACCTGAATAATAGGAGTCCCAATTGTTAAATATTATTTGTGGCAGGCTTGTCAGCAAATGTCTGGTTTAATTTATGAAAGAGAATTGTGTCAACAATGGGAATTTATTGTTTCCTATCCTTCCTGCCTTCTGGTGTTGTTGGTATGTAGTGCATTGTTACAGGAAAGGACTTGTGCAAAATGCAAAGTTCTGAGTGAATCTGGGGTCACACATTTACCACCATAAGCACCAAATGCCTGTAGCTGTTTTAATTCAAATAGGCTCCTTGCAAGGCATTTGGTAGTGCTTTTCCTTGATCGTCAGTTGTTTGGAGATATAACATACTTATTCAGACATGGAAATTGGTTTGTTCTTTGAGCCCTTCAATTGCAGTATTTCACCAAGAAAAATCTTACTAGAAAACACGTTTTTTTCCCCTATGTTCTTTTGCTGAATTTATGAATAGTTTCAGTAACCCCAGAACTGTATCTCACAGTGAAGTTGCTGATGGCTGAGGGAATTTTAACAAACTCTTCACAGGCTGAGTTTTTTGGGTCGCTGTTCAGGTTACAATCACATCCCTTGCTTTCTGCTGGAGCTCCGTGGGATTTTGTTCCCTGGTTGTCCTGACTTAGATGTAGTAAAGCAACCACTATAGAAAGCAGAAAATAAGGAGTGAGAATAAAAGTGTTTGTTCTGGTCTTTTCCTGATTTGCAGTAATGTATATATCCTGGATCTGGAAAGATGGAAATGCTCTGGACTTTCGTAATCTAGATAAATAATCTCTCTCAAAGGCGAAAACTATCTCTAACTTAAATTTCCATGAGGAAACAATGTCTTCAAATGTGACACATCCCATTTTCAGATGAGATAACCTTTAAAGAAACATCTGTAGTGGAATATACAACTCTGTAAAATCATTACTAATTTCAGAAAACATAGGTAATTAATGTGACAGAATCTTCTACGGAATAGCTGCATCTCTGTGGAATTTTGTTACCTTTTTTTTTCGTCTATCAAAATGTAACTACTTTTAAAACTTAGATATATGTATTAAAGGTCCTGACAATTTTGAAAAGTAATAAAATAATATACTTTATATATACATAAAAATTAGCTTTCCTCTGTTATGGTACATATAGATCACATTTATATTGACTTGTAAGGTCCTTAACAAAGAAACAGCTGAATGTTTTGAATCCTCTAATATATTTAATTTCATAGAAACCTTGAAAGGTAAGGAAATTTTCTAACACCCAAGACCTGTGTTTGTATTTCTATCTGTAAATACCTAATTGAAACACCTATGTAAGTCCAGCCATTTAAGATCCTTACATAGCTAGTGAAATACAAGCATTATTAGAGTCAAAATCAGACTGAGCTCTTAATTTCCCAGTCAAGCCACTTCACCAGGCAACTGAAGGAGCAGGATGGTGAAGGTCATGATTTAATAGAGAGGAGCTGGCTACCTTAGTGAACTGCAGTGAATTTGGGCCTGAACTCATGACATGGAGAGGCTGAAGAGAAAGTCACTGCCATGTTGTGCTTGCAGTTACTGCAGTGCAGAGATGAGAGGGGAATGCTGAGTTGCAGAGACACTTGAACTACTTCCAAACGCACAGCCTCACTATTCTGCAGGAAAATCCCCCTTGGGTCTGAGACTAAAGCAGATCTAGCTTCTAGCAATCCATCATACTTTGAGCCAGAGTTGTTTGCTCCTGTGGAAGGGGTAAGTAATTGTTTTGCAGCTCCATGTTTCAACTCATAGTAAACACTGACTAGAACTGGCCTGTAGCACCAGGAAAGGAACAGCTCTCTGTGAAAACAATGGGTATGTGACAACAGCCTGTGACAGGAAAAATCCAAGATTGTTTGTAATGCAAAATTTCTGGAGAAAATTTATTTTAGATTTAAAAATGAGTGGGAGTGTTACAGGGATTTCTGGTTCTTTTCAAGCATTATCTGGCACCGGGCAAGAGAGAGGAAGAGGAAAAAAGTCACCCAGGAATAAATCACCTGGGAATAGATATGTAAAGTCATAGTTGTAAGCTGTGGTTTGATAACATTCCTGTATATGGCACTGTCATTTCCCATAGTGAGACTGTCTGACCAGATGAGAGCATCTCATGGAACAGAACAGGGTGAAGACTGGAGGAAAGAGGCAGAGCACGTGTGGTAGCTGAGGAAATACAGGTCTTAGAGGACTGCTGGTCTGTTAAGTGCTGGTACATGTATTCCTGTGGAAGTGGGAGGTGCTCCTGTTGTATTTCAAGCTGAGAAAAGAAATCTTACACCAAATTATCACTTGCAGTAAGTGCAAGGTCAGCTGCTTCTGAGAAAGCCGTAAAACATTCCCAGGGAAAGATTCTTTGCTCTTCTGGTTAATTTTAAGAGCTTTCTGAAATTTTAAAAATTATTAATAGGGTCAGGCATTGATAGGTGCCTGTGAAGAAAAAGAATTTTCTTAGGAAATTCTTGTAAAAATGATCAGACTACCTTCCTGCAGTTTTGCTCAGACAATGAGAAGATACCAGTGCTACGTGGAGGAGCTGAAAGGGAAGGTTTCCCCTGAACAGACATCTGTTTCAAGCTCATGTTTTTTCTCTGTTGGTAATAAACCACTCTGCTCAAATGATCATATCCTTATGTTGAGTGACTTGAATTAATAGGAAGAAAAAACATCTTCATGAAGCGTTGAAATGACAGGAGAGAACAAATTAATATTTTCATAGGCTTCGGCTAGTCTCCCTTTCCCCAAAGCAGGAACCTTCAAAGTCCAGAAGGGACTTTGTCTGGAGTATCTTGAAGTCATGGACCAGCACTTGGAGATCACGAAGCCAAGGGAGAATATGGTCTGTTTGGATTCCCAGACACTTCTTAAACAGAAATAATGAACATATTTTATTACAGGCATTGTCACCAGCTATTTGCATTCACAGTTGTGCCCCATTCAATGGCATAAGACAGGTAACCCCACCACCTGATGAAGATCATTTGCACAAATCGACTGTTTGAGCTAAGAATCATTTTGAACAAAATTCCTGTTAGGAAACTGCAACAACACAGCAGCCAAGTCCTCTACAGAGTGAGCTCTGCAGTCCTTGGATCGCTTCCTCTGCCCTTCAAACCCATGTGAAAAATGGGATGAGGTTTCTACAAACAACTCCAATTTCAATCCATTTCAGACTTTATTTCTTCAATTCTGTGGCCTCCTGTGGTAGCAAACTATGCAGGCCAGCTACCAGCTGTGTGAAGGCTTGCCTTTTATTCATTTTAAATTTACCTGCTGGCAGCTACATTTATAATCAAGTGTCAGAAGAATGGAAAGAGAGTGTAATATATCTCAGTTGTTACCTGGAGTTGCTATGGGGACATGATAGGTCTGGAGAAGAGTATCAAAGAAAGGTCCTGCCAAAAAAACAGCATTGTGTCTGTGAGGAAGAGTCCCCAGAGGAGTGTTTAAACCTCAGCATGGGAGTCTCCCAGTGAGGAAAGCGGGGCAGCAAAGGAACAGAGGGATCTGCAAGAATCCATAAAGGGATGATCTGACTCTCATCTGCATGAGCCATCCACAGCTGTGCTGTCTGCAGAGGAAGAGAAGGAGGACCAAAGAAGCAAACAGACATTTGGGCATGGGATAGCTGTGGAAAAAGGAGCCTGTTGCCCAAGAACTCCTCACCAGTTTCACTGGCATGTACTCCCAAGGAGTCTATTATGCACTTTGGGTTTCACTCAAAGCCTGCTAAGTCAATGGGAATCACTTTGGATTTTTCAGCATTTTGGACTGAGTCCTTTCAAAACAAGCAGTGAATAGAAACATAGGTTTTCTTCCTCTCTGTGGCCAGGATTTTCAGCATACCTCAACTTTTAGGATTGTGGCTGAGTTTTCCAAAGCGAGTTCCCGAGGAATGGAGAAATGATCACAAGTGACTGAAATATCCAGTCTCTCTTCAGGTGGTTAATCAGCCAGGACAGAGACTCACTGAAAGCTCTCACTTTGCCTGGTAGTCATGAGACATGAATAGACAGGCTGGTGGCCAGCACTGTGGTCCTCCAGCAGAACCAGGAGCAAGCACACCACTACAGTAGCTGTGCTCACTCACTTGCAGCTGCATGTTAGTGCACTTAATTTTCATTTAGGAAGTTCAATAAATTTCTGAGAATCTGGACCTATACAACATGGGCTTTTGTTTGTTTGTTTTTCTTTGTAATTATGGCCAGCTTCTCCCAGTAAGAGCTGCAATTAGCAGAATCCTTTCAAAGGTCTTGCCCTGCTTGTATTTAGGTTTTTGAAAGTTCTGCCCAGAATCTGAAATTCATCCTCTATTTTCTGTGGTAGCAGTAGGATCTCTGACACTAAAGCAGAGATGAGTCTTCCACCACATGCTGGAGTTGGAGTTCCCTGAGCACACAAACTGGACAGAAGTAGTGTTAAGCCTCCTGAAAACATACATGTGCAGTTCTCTTAGATAAATTGTATATTTAATTAAATTTGAAAGGAAATTTATTAGGTAGGGTATTAGTCAGGCATGATGCTTAAAACAATGATGTTTTCTACTTCCACAAAAATTTGGACTTTTGTGGGGTTTTTGTGTGTATTATCTCAAAACCACCTTGACTAGCTTTTGATTTTAAAATAAATACATTTAGACAGGCAGAAAGTGCTATAAATGTTTATATTTTGCTTGCCTTTTATTTGACTTCCTCTAATTTTGAAACAGGAAACCATTTTTTTTCCTGAAGAAGCACAGGTCTTTTTACAGCATTTGGGCAAATAGGTAATTTTATATTTTTTTTTCCTATTATTCTATTATTTATTATCAGTTTTATTTTCTAGCTTACAAAAGGTTCATTCCACCTTTCTTAAGGACCTCCATAGGTGTTTTATCATCTGCAGGAAGATAGGCACAATCATTTCTGCTTCAAGGGGGAGTTTCTAATGGGATTAAAGATAAATAAAAGGTATCCAATCTGTTTGGGAACTTTTTTCATGGAACATTTTTGCACTAAAAATGAGAAATTATCAGTTAAAATTTTTTGTGGAGGGGATAATTAAGTTGATTTAGTTAATTAATTTCTTAATTTATAAAAGAAATCTGATTTTTATTTCCAAGATGAAATTTTGATCCCAGTTTTCAGCTTCAGAGGATTTTTGCAAAATTCAGAATGCAAACTAATCAGAGAAATAACAATCAGATAAAATTCAAAACAACATATCTCAAAGTCATTTAAACAAAGCATGAGGATTGTTGCAAATTTCTCTTTGCTTGTCCCTTTGCAAAGATGAATTAGATGGTTTTTGTGTTATGACACAAGATGGGAAAAAATTTTTAAAATCTCACAGGTTTTCCTGGGATTGAAGAATTGTCCTCACCTGACCATGTCTTCCACTTGAGACTCAGGAATCACCTCCATTCCTCCAGCTTCCACATTTCAGTGGCATGGACAGTGCTTCTCTCCCCTGACTCTGCACCACATAGCCCAGAAAAGCCACCTGAGTGGGGAAGTGCCCATAGCCTGGAGAGAGCTGCAGGAGAGCAACTCACCGGCTGCTGTAGAGAGGAGTGAGGCTGCTGGGCTGCAGCTGCACCTCCTGCCAGCACCAGCAACTAAACCTCCAAAAAGTAGCTCTTTCCCACATAACAGCCATCCAGGATGGTTCATCTTAACTACCCTGGGCACATTGCCTCCTGGTGAGGCTTCAGGTTGTTCACTCCATCTGGCTCATTACTACTGTATATTCTGCATTTATGGTGTTGTGGCTCAAATTCAGAGTTATTGGTGTGGCTCTGCAGCTCATGTTAATAACATATGTGCCTGGTTTTCAAGCAGCCTGGCTCTACCAGGCTGCTGCTGCTCCTGTCCAGCTGCCCATTGGACGGCTTAGCACAGTCTGCCCAGGGCAGGACAGGAGCATGGCTGTCTCCTGCTTGTCCATCAGCAAGAGGCTCTGTAGAGGCAGAAGAGGCAAAATTCAACCACTCTTTATCAAATGAGTGCAAGGGCAACGGGAGAAGTCTGAGCTTTAAGGACATTAAGTGTTGGTTAACATTGCTCACCCAAAGGACATATGAACTCTCCATAGGGTGCTGATACAGTCTCATCTAGTACACAGGTCAAGCCATCATGGGGTGAGCACCATGCTAAGGAGCTGGAACAATTTTTGATAAATGCAATAAAATGGTTCGGTTGCTGGGAAAGGGGACCACTTACCTGAAAGAAAGGGAACCAGAGGATGGCTCAGCCACATCCTTCCTGTAAAACACTGTATTCTTTCTTGTAGATATTAAAAACTCAGATGAACAGGGCCCTGAGGAAGCTAACTGAGTTGTCTATAGTCTTAGCACAGGCTGATCAGCTGGGGGCTGGATCTCCGAAGTTCTCTTTCCACCTGAAATTTTCTCTGATTGTGTGCATACACTACAACACCAGATACACAGATGCAAGAAATAGTGAAGCGTCAGGACCCCTCAGAGAGAAAAAAATGGAGTAAGACCTATGAAAGTCATGTAAACCAGTCATATCCTTAAGTATTCTAGCATGAGCTCTGTAGCCAGTGACAATATCAAATACTTACAATTAAGCTCACATTGTACTGGGCTCATGGTGCAGAAGGAGACTATTTTTTAGTAATAAAAAAAAAGAAGCAGCATGATCTCAATCTCCTGGAAACCAAATTTACTTCCTTGATTTCAGTGGTTGTCTGGAAGATTTTAAAACTGCCATCAGCCTATCAGCCTAAGGAGTGTATTCATAGATTACAGAGCCTAAAGGCACTGTTGTAATGATCTAATTTGATTCCTTTCTAACATATACTATAAGACTACCTTGCAATCACTCTTGTAGTGACAAAAGCGTATATTTTGGAAAAAACTCTTACTGAGATTAAATGGAAGGAACACAAAATGTTCTTTGGGACAGAGGTAACTGAGGCAACTGAAGTTGCTGCCAAAGGCACCAATTGTTATGGCAGTGACTGAAAGCAGCTAAGCTACATGAGATGAAAGGATTTCTGTTGGGCCAACTGCAACTTTGAGAGCAGAGAGATGTGAGAGAGAAGGCCAGGGAAAAGCCAGAAATGCAAAATACTGAATTTGGAAAGAATCAAGCACCAAGCTTCTGGCACAGTTGGATTTCTCAGCAAGGAAACCACCTCCTGCTTATTTCTGTTGTCGTTGTTGTTTTTTTGTTTTGTTTTGTTTTTTGTGGGGCAAGGAGACCTGGCACACACTTCGGGTAAATAAATAGGACTGCATAAAGACTCTCCATGACTCTATCAGCTACTCCTCCCAAAAGAAACACAACACAGAAAACCCTGAATAGCTGCTAAGCAAGCCAAAGAAGCACGGGATTTCCAGCACCAGAAGTTTATGGTTTCTTTGCAGCATTCAGAGAATACCTCATGTGAGCTCTTCTGCCAGAACAGCCCATGTGACATACAATTGCTCATCAGAGCACACAGAAGTCACAGAGAACACAAATAATTTTCTACCTGTGGGTAGCTGTGTTCACAGTGAAGAACCACAGCCTGCCACACAAACTGGACACATGGAACTACCCACGTGTACTGCTGCTAGCAAGTGGAAGCTGCTGGTGAGTAACACACTCAGTGTGCAGCAAGGATGGGGAAACTGCTGAGGAGCTTGCAAAAAAAAATGACCTGTAATCTTTAATGCTTGATTTGTTATTAACATATCTAGAAAATATGGAGATAAGCTTCAGATGCCTTATGACTGATATCCCTTTTGTCCTGTGACATATGGTGGTCCCTTGCCTGTGCTGAGGAGAGAGGGGGACAAATGAGCAACTGGGCAGGTAAAAATGGGTATTAATTAAGAAGATTGTGTCAGCCCCTTGGCTGTGGGGTCTGTGAATCCCTGTCTGGTCAGTAGTCCAGAGTTACAGCAATTCACATGTTGTTCTTGGTTTCTGTCAGTAATAATGTAAAGTGTATGACATCATATTTTACATGACATGCATGTAGCAGAAAGAAAAGAGAGCAGCTGGAGCAGGAGATGCCTAGAGTACATCACTAGAGAGTTCCTTCAGCTGCTTATAGAAAGTGTCTCTCTTGAGAAAGAAGATATTATTTATTCCTAATTACAGAAGGATGCCTAATAGCACTTAAGTTTCCTACTTTTATTTTAGCCATTCATATCTTACTAGTGCTAACCACTTTTCAACGTTGCACTGACTTCTGACATGGACAGGCAAGCACTAGGGAGACAGCATCCTTACTGTCCAGAAGTCCCTGTAAGCTATGATAGACGGATATTGACACAATTGGCTCTAATTCCAAGCAAAATTCAACTACATCATGCCACTGGTCCAGACTGGTTTAATGCAGTTAAAATTCAAATGCCTGCCATACATCTACAGCTCATGACTGAGAGTGACATGATTGCTAGGAGGATGGGCCAGTTGCCAAACCAAGCCATGGCTGGAACTGGATCAGAAAAAATATCCATTTCTTGATGTAGTCTCCAGCTCAACTCTCCACTTCTTTCTCTCCTGAACTGTCTGTAATCAGCAGTATCTTACCATACCTGCATATCTCTAGTAACTTGAACCTCTAAGGAACTGTAGGAGTTATTCCAGAATATTTTTACTTCCATACAGATGTTTGCTTAGTTTTGAATTCAGAATGGGGGAATTCAGTTGCCTAAACTTACATATAGTGCCACTCAAGGTGCTTTGGATAAGCACCTATGGGAATCTTGCACCCTCGTAGGATGGCAGCTAGCTGGGAAAGAAACCATGAGAGAAGTAAAGTTATACCTCATGCCTGTATTCAAGACATTGAGCCAGACTACAAATGGCATCTTCTGGTGTAAAAGTTATCCCAGAAAAAGTATTTGCCTGGAAACCTTACACTACTTCCATCTTTCTGTTAAGGGATTATCAAGACATACCATAAATTTTGAAGGTCAAGACAAAAGACTTTCCTTACACTGTATCCAAGCCTCAGGTACATCTCCCATGGTTCAAGACCCCTCAGCCAAATTTAGTCATCAGTGCTGGAGGCAGTGTTGAGCTGGACCAAGAGGGTGAGGCCACATGGGGCAGCAGGATGGTGCCCTGGGGCTCAGCAGTGGGGAGGGATTTTGCCTTCCAGTAGGTCCTGGAGACACCTTTCAGCACTGCCTCTCTTGGGCTCCCTGACACTCTTGATCAATGGAGGCTGCCTGTGAACCACACATCGGCCAGCAGCTTGCACTGGTTATCTGAAAGCCCATCAGCAGAGCTCCCGGGTGGAGATATTGTCTTGCAATTATGTGGGGACACACATCTGGCTGCAGGAGGGGTGCAAGGGGGCACAAATAACACAAGGAATTAAAAATGTTTTGTCTGGTGGAATCAGTCATCCCCTAGACACTGGGCAGCTTTCTTTGGAAATAAACCCCTCCCAGACAGAGGCAGGAGGAAGACATTCACCATGTCATGGACAGGGTGGGGGCTCACAGCTCATTCGTGTCTGTCCCAGTTTCCGTAACACATGTCTGAGTCAGGGAAGCTCTGATGTCAGAGAAAGTGATGACTGATATGATAAAGTGAAAATTCTTCTGTTTGCATCATTGTTGTCTGCACACCTGCTTTATTTCCTCATTTTTAGCAAACTGCATAATAAAATCTGTTATGAAATGTTGTTTCTCCTTTCACCATCTGATGAGTTAATAGCAAACCAAATTAAATGCAGTATGCAAGACAGCTCAGTCGTATGCGTCTCCCACTGTCTGACTCCCTTTAAGATCTGCTACATCACTTTTAAGTCATTTCCTTTCTTAGATGAGACAGTTTCACTTATATCAAAGAGTTTGATCTAAACCAAACAGTCTTACAATAAACCAGGCAGCCTTGGTTTTGATATCATTAGCCTTTAACCTCACAGGGACTTCTTCAGACAGGAGCTGCAACTTGTTGCCAGATGTCAAAAAATGTTCATCATCACAACCTCAAGTGACAACGTGGGGCTAAGCAGCATGAGCTTTTTGATTGTATTGTAAATGACAGAAATTTTTATTTGGTTTAGCAGTGCCCAGGGGGGTAGGAGGAAAGGGAAAGGAAAGTATTTCACAAACCATGTCACAACGGGCTCTAAGTACTCTCGACTTCATGATTTAGCTGTTAGATTTCTCCATAAACTGCTAATCTGTGGTATGAAGGGGCAGCATTTGTGGTTTTCCCTAGAGAAAAACAGCAGTTCTCCACATATTATAGTACAACAGTGAGCACTGAGTGCGTGATGCGACTCAGATATGGTTCAGGAAGGTAATTTTCAGCAATTCCAGCCTAGTTAAAAAGACATGTCTATTTTTTTTTCTTTCTGCAGACAGGACATACCAGGTGAGAGGCTTTACTTTGAGCAGAACGAGAGATTTAGTAGAAGCAAATGTAATTCTCCATACTTTTTTTATGAAGCATTATATATTGTATGTGACAATAAACCCACAAAATTAAAAACTGCTATCATATAAAACTGTAACTGATTTTTTTACCTGTTGTCTAGAAAGGAGATTAAAGTGATTGCAAGGCAAAACCTGGATCAGGAACTGAACCTTAGCAAGGTATAACTTTCCCTGACTGTATCCTTAGGATGTGGTAATCTGTATTAGCAACTGTCACCAGAGCAACCATATGGCCTCCCACACCAATGAACTAACCCACAGACAGTTATGTGAAAAAATCTTGTTTCCTTTAAGAGACAATTATTTCTTTGTTTCTTTTAGGACAATGCCAGAACTCACAGATTTATTCTGTATAAATGAGAAATTCCACCCCTCATTAAGCAGATACAGACTGTAGAAGATAATTAACCACTTCTTATGGTTTAACCAACCCATAAAATTTGGATCAGGTATTGCTCACCACCCACATAAATTGCCCAGAACAGACTGACTGGTTTTGGATCAAATATTGTCTCACCAGCACTTAATATCCCTGCCATAGCATGAAAGGAAACAGAAACCTGAGAAGAGAAAATTAGAATGGTGGGAAGAAAAACAATTTCTTAACTGTGCAATGGACTCTGCCTGTCTAACGAATCCCTTTTGAAAACCACCCATAGTAATAAATTAGGATGTAATATATTACAGATGGATCAACAGTGGCACACACACAGCCTTATGTATCTGCCACAGGTGTTTGACTTTGCGTTTGACAGCAGGTCAAGGAGTAACCATGCAAGGACAATTGTGCTGTAGAGAGTGATAACTGTTTTGCACCAGCTTTCAGGGTTAAAATGTTGTTGTTCTAGATTAGAAGGAAAACTAAGCCTCTCAGTTGTTCTGTGGAGTGGAATTATGTTGTTACAACTGTCTTATGCTGGAAAACATTTTAAAAATCAGATCTGGTCTTTTTTCTGCATACAAACGACTAGTGTTAGAAACCTTCTAAACATAGACTTCATTCTAATTCAGTAACTTTAAGAAAATATTTTACTTTCACAGAACAACACATGCTGACAGTATTCCACTAAAAATGTTGTGTGTAGAACTGAGCAGCTCTTCTGAGGTTCTTCATGCACAGTCTTGTCCCATTGGCTTAGACACTGGATGGTCTCTAGAAACAAATCTCAGATCATATAGTCTTTAATTACATTAAAACTTTGGGGGTCTTCAGCATCAATTGTGAAGATATACCCCGTATTTTTTTCAGACCTACAGATCAACCAACCAAACAAAAAAGTACTAAAATACACAGGAGAATATCCTGGTCTTCCAAAATAGGTTAAAAAAATCTACAGAGGCAGAGGAAAATCACATCTAAGGATGTTAGAGAAATTTTCATTGAACCCTATACAATTTGTCTAGACTCCTGCTGCTGTCAATGCTCCAGTTTTCTACAGCTTCTCAAGGAGGACTGGAAGGATTAGCCATTTCCTGAGTTCCAGTCATGCTTCTAACAGTAAACTTCCCACACATGTTTCAAGCCATTTAGCCTCATTTTTCCTCCCCCCCCAAGTTTCTGATTCTTGATGAAAAAAGAAACAACTGCAAAAAGCTCGAGAAGCTCCCAGGGGTTACATGTATATGATGTGGTAAGGTAAAAGGTATTCATGCATCGTCACCCTAGTATTCAGCACCTTGAATCATAAAGGCAATCGCAGGAAACTTAATGGTTTAACCTGCAGTATCTATAATGGTTTATACTCCATTCCAAACAACTGCCCATAGACACCGTTGGAACTGGGGTACTTACCTGGCAGCTCAGGATGGCAGCTCTTTCATTCTTACAGCCCTTATTCCTGAGTTTCCACAGGTGCCATTTGCTATGATCTTGGAGCTAAATGTGTGCAGGACAGTCTTTGCTTTGCACTAGTTATGAGACTTAGCTATTTAAATCAGTCTCTCCTGGGTTCCAACTGATGCTGCAGATAGGGACTTGCTGGAGTGATTGTGGTCTCTAACATTTTTCTGTGGCTGGGACAGTATCTTGCAGCCAAAGTCTTGCAGGGCTTTTTGTGGGATGGCAGTGCATTTCTGTTGCTGACGTTGATCAAATGTTATATTTTTAATTGAATTTCTACAGTTATGGTCTGATGGCAAATGTGTACACTCTGAATTATGCCATCCCAATGACTTAAAACTGGGAGAGCTACAGCAAATGGGCTCTGTTAATAATAAACAATATTAAATGTCAGCCAGATGAAACCGAAGAATGGAAAAAAGAATAGCATGATGCAGGGAGGTTTTCTTTCCATTTATTTTATTTTCACTGCATTTAGAGGACTTTCATACTTTCTCTGCCTTGAGGAATATTTTTGTATATAGATATTCGGTTTTATATAGTGGGAGTTCACAAGTCTTCCTACCGACTTAAGGAGAAGTAGGTTCAAGACCAATGTTTTAGTTTCTCCTTCTTACCATCTTTCCTGGTCTTAGTAGTGTTTCTCTTCTCAGACACATTTCTATTTCGAGTATTTTCCTCTCCACAGATCCCTGCTACATGTGGAGGATAGACTTAAACTGCATCCAATATTTTACCATGAGAGGTCAATTGTTCTGTAAACAAGGAAGAATGTTTTATTGTTCTGGCATTTTGTGTTTTTGGATATGGTTTAGAAACCAAATAATACATTGAAAACATGCTTGAACAGAAATTAAGCCCAAGAATCCTCATTTTTGTTTATTTTATTAGTATTGCAAGACTCCTAGCAAAGCTTAACACCTCATGGCTTTAATGGAAATCCTTCAACAAAAATCAAGAGTAAGATAGAAAAACACTATACAGCATTGTCACTACAGGTCAGAACTCGTAACAGTCCTACTTATTCTTTGGAAGTCTTTCTCTTTCTTAACTCTTTTGTTCTTTGAAAAGACAAGGCACTTTTCTGTATTTCTGTCCTACAAGTTAAGACCCATGAAAATCAGAAACTGGCTCGGTAGATAGAGGGCAGACTAGCTAACTAACTTTGCCTCAAGTTTTCTATAGCAAATAAAATTGCTTTCAAAAGTTACATACTCAACCTCTGCACACTTTTTTATGGCAAGAACCAGAGGAATAGAATTTGTACATCAAAGCTGTAGATCTGGGGTTCCAGGAAATTTTGCAGGATTTATGCAAAAGTGCAAAATTAAAAACAAAAGTTCTGTGAGTGAAGAATGTTTAAAACACATACAAATAATCTGACTACTCTGTCAGCATGGGTCTCATTACTACAGAGCCAAAAATCAAGGTATTTATTTTTATGTACTAAACTAATGAAGAGGATTACATTGACAACTACCATCAGCTCAGAACCCATAGGATCGATCATCCGAGCTTTATAACTAAAACCTTGTTTAAATGGAAAGCATTTTCTCCACAAAATTTTTCTCAACTCACAGGGTATAATGAAAATAAGCATATTAAAGTATTCAGGGTTTATGTAATGGCATTTTGAAAAGTAAACAAGACTGGAAAATTCATTCCAAGGCTAGAGCACCAAAATTCTCAAGAAACAACTTATTAGTGTAAGGATAAATGTCAAAGAAATGTGAGTATCAACAACAGTGTTCAGACGAGCTCTGTCATTAATGGTGCCAGAACAAACCCTCATTGCATTCCTTAGTTCTCACCCATGCACACATGATGAGACCTGGTAAAATGCATTACAGGTGGAATGGCGTTGCAATAGTGCCCTTAGTGACAAGTGTCCCACAGAAGTAGTGTCCAGGTGCTCCCTCCACAGATGGCTTGTATCACCGTTCTTTCAGACAACATGCTGTTAAATCATGTGTGATTGAAGGGAAAAAAAGAATGGGATCTTTGATAGCTAGCAGAAAAAAGTGATAGCTTGGACATTTTAATGGTCTGAAAGGACAGAAGTTGTATCGTGGATCCATAATAGGAAAGTTAACCAAAATAAATCCAGATGTTCCCTTTTTCCTCTAAGAAGTAGGAACTTAAAAAGTTAGAAATAAAGTCACCACCAAAAGATAAAGAAACCAAGATGTGGAACACTCCTAGTTAGCAATGGTTGCAAGAAACCAAGACATGGAATGCTCTTAGTTAGCAACAGTTGCTATTCATGATTTATGGTTTTACAGGATAAAATTCTAACATAGTGAAGCCACTGCAAAATTTCTGCTTCTGCAGAACAGGAGTTCACACAAAGCTCTGGTAGCTTATGAATAGGTGTCAACAGGCAAATAGACATATCCATATTCCAAACTTAGCTTCAAAAAATTGTCACCAGTAACAGCTGGGTTTTTTTGAGTGATGCTGTAACTGAGTTGGTATTAACATCACACTTTGCAGATTTTGTATTTGTGAGAGCAAATAGATGTGTTAGAAACAGCAATTTCTTTCTATAGAAGTCAATAGGCTGGTTTTGAACACAAAAGTAATATAGCCAATCAAGACTTGTGAGTTCAGCCTGTCTCTGGCATATTTTGCCTACCATTTCCATTCCCTTTAACTAAGTACTTTATATACAAGGGAGCACTGTCTAAATCCATCAGCTTATTTTGGAGAAGTTATTCAACTCAAACCTACGACAAAGTGAAATTCACGAAACTGAGCCAATGGTGGTTTATTCATGTCTTTCTATCAGCAATATATTCAAACTGCTTGAGATTGCCTGAGTAAGTATTTGGCCCCTGCTGTTTGCCACTGAGCTCAGACTTCACTACTGGCACTGTTCACGAGATGAACCCCACAGCGTTTTCTCCTATACCCACCATGCTCTTCCTGTATTGTGGTTGACACCTGAAGCTCCTGGACCCTCTGGACTTCTCATTTGATCTATATGTTCTCCTTGAACTGCTGTCCTGTGCTTTGAAGTGTCTGGCTGGAGCACCTGGCATCGTTCACTACCAAACTTTGCCATCGCCCCTCAAAAACTGGCTTATAAGTACATTCTTCCTCAAAACATAATACTTTATGTTTTTAGCCATAGGCACTGAGGACACATATACCTGGTAAGTTACTGGGCAAAATGTCCCAGACCTTCCCAGATTCTAAGTCTGCAGTCTCATCACAACTTTGCAAATTCTATTGACTGTCATTATCTTTATTTTCTTTTCCTTTGTAGGTTATTTATGAATTACTTCTCTGGTGATGGCTCATTCCATACATTTTCCCATTGGCTGATTTGTTCTTGTGGAAGTCACCCTGAGGATCTCTTGTTCCTTTCACGCACACCATTGCTTTCTCATATCAAATCTGGCAAATAAAAAGATGTGTATGTTTCTATTCTACACTTTTATATTATTTTTAAAGTAGCCATATCAAATCTCTTTAAATGATGTGAAGAGTGAGGACCAATTTATTTACTTCCCATTCTGTTTCCTCCAGTCTCTAGGCATTTAGAGTCTTGCTTGTTCTGGCTTTTTGACAGGAGCCTTTACTGTTAATATTTTTATTAAAAATGCTGATATTTGTTGCAATTCTACTGATTAAACTCAGAAAAAATTCTCTCAGTTTAACTGCTTTTGCATGACTTGTCTGTTCTACACCAACAATGGAGGTTGCCAGGTGTTTTTGTTTATTTAATTCCCCCCTCCTTTCTTTTTCCCTAACAGAAACTGTGGTAATGGAGACTTTTAAAAAATATTTGGAAATGTGATCTTTTGCATTAAAAACTAG
>VYZX01026745.1:52952-197895 GCA_013401335.1 Brachypteracias leptosomus
AAGTATTAATGCATAACACCTAAAAGAAACATAATATTAATACAGAACTCCACATTAAAATACCCTTTCAAGGCAAACCAGCTGTCTTACCCTGAAAAGAAGCGAGGAAACCCAGATGTGGAGCTAATCAAATTGTTCATTCTAAATGAGCTACCTGGCAAAATTAACTCTTTTTTTCCCCCTCTAATGATTAAGAAAAAGCCCTATTCTTTACATATTTATTTGTAACTTGAGTTTATCCAATATCTTGTGCAGGCAACTGCTTTGATTTATGGGTCAGGCATCAGTTATTAGTGGTCTGACTTAATAAAGAAATATCCAGGACTGAGAATCTGTTGTATACAGGATTTTCCACTGTACTGTACTTGTCTGTTATCTGAAGGCAGATAAGAGGCAGACTATCATTTAACTGAAACTTTTCCATGGGGAAATTCACACACCACATGTAGCAAATAGCCCTTTCTCTCTTTGGGATCCTGCAGCAGATACCTAACCCAAGCTCTGTAACTGGTGAACTTGCGAACGAGCAATGGTCCAGCCTGCCAGTGCTGACTACCCATACCCTTGCTCCCCAGATCTCAACGAACAGAAATTGCAACTGATTTAATCTGCCTAATTTACACACACAACTTTTTCACTGCTTTCTTGGAGAGGAATGGACCTTTGGCCATTGTATTCTTCAGTGGTGAGACCAATATGCTCAACCACTCTTAGAAGTTGTCCCCTAGCTTTGTCCATCAAAATGACACCCAAGGCAGGAGTACAGCTTAATCACTTCAAATTCATAATGGTCAATGATTAGTCAATTAATTAAATAAGAATTTAATTTAATATTTTGCAGCTCATTCTGAAGGGTTGGGGGTAATCATGTACCCATCTCCACAGATGTATCTGCAGGAGGGAGTGGGAATATCATGTTGCTCAGGGGAAAAGGGGGACAGAAACCACTTCAAGAAAACAGACAGAGTATCTCACTAAATGTGTGGTTACTCCAGCCTGAAAGCAATGAAAATCAGTGAAAATCACTTTCAGAAACCTTAGTTTCCTTCCCATGTTTCTTGAAATGGAGTTCACCTTCCTCGCAGTTGTATCCCACTTATTTCATGGCTGCACTATGCTCCAATTTCAAGAGTGCTGAAAAAAAGGCAGCCTTCCTAGGCATAAATATTGCACTCATATGTTTAGTTAGACAAGGTAACCAGCATGAAGATAATGCCATTAATCTCTGTATATAGTCACAACTGAGGACTCAGCTGGGACAGCCCTGAGTTGTGTACAAAAGGTTCTAATATGAAAACTGAAGGTAATGTGTTTTATTCTGAGTGGTGCTATTACCTATGCTCTCCTGATATGCTGAAAACAAAAGCAATGGCTATTTAGCGATTTATGACCAAAAAACAATCAGTCCTATTGAAAGCAGTGTTTTCGACTAAACTAGAAATGACTAAAAGCTCTGCAACAGATAAAGTAAAACCTCTTTCCATTTAAGGCCAGTTTTTAAAAATCTTCTAAAATTCACAAATGACTTCTCATTGCCTTGAAACTACATGGTATTTCATTACAGGAGAGCAATATTAGTCTGTCCGGAGTCATTTGGACAAGTCAAGTAACACAACTTCTTTTATCTCCTCTTTCCCCCTCCCTCTTTACCACCTGCCAGATTTGGGAATCAATCTCCACCTAAGATTTTCCTCAGTTGCCCAGTCATTTGTTCTGGGCTACTTGTAGCTCCCACCGCTTCACAAGGAAGCAAAGGAAACACAGTGTTAACAAACAACAAAGAGTTGGCAATTGTAAGTAGCTGTGAACCTGATTCACAACCCAAAAAATCACATTGTGTGTGGACAGTGAGAATGCACAAGGGTTTGTAGATTGGCAGCTTTTGCCGTAATTGGATGATTTCTGAGGGTATCTAATATTCAGCCAACATCCTTTCTGGTCAAAGTAGGGCAGACAGGAAGGGAGCAAAGCATCTTGCTAAAGTCAGTCTCTGTCACGGCACTTTTGATTGGAGGGGGGAAGTAATTTGAAAACAGCCTGAAAGTTGGAAAAGAATCAGAGAACTTTGAAAAAGAAAACAAACTTCACATCTGAATACTTAAAGGGTTGGGATCATGGAAAGGGAGAAAGATTGAGGCCTTGATGAGTAGAATACAAGGGTGAGTGGCAATGGAAGGTGATGTTGGAAGAGAGTGAGGACTGGGGATAGAGTGAATGCACAGGGCACATGAGCAGATAATGGTCACTGCCTGTCACCAGCTGCTGAAAGGCAAAACTGAGCAGCCACACACTACAGTCATTCCTTACCCAGCATTTTTTTTTCCTTCGGAGACTTGAACTCTGATGAATTTGGTTTATTACAAAAGCAGAAAATAACCTGAGTTCTGCATTAATCAGGGAATTGTTGGCAGGATTGTTTTCACTTAGAAGAAATGTTGAGACTCATTTTTTAATAGACTTTAGTATATTCCTTAATACAACTTAATATGGGCAGGAAAGAAAACATCAGATAAGAGGAAGAGAGTATTTTCTTTTTTCCCTAAAGTATTATGGTCAGGGAAAGGCACTGACAAACTAAAGTGAGGCCACGAGGATGGTCAGAGGGCTGGAGTTCCCCACGTAAAAGATGTTGAGAAAACTGGGTTTATTTAGCCTGGTGAAGAAATGAGTCATGGGAGACCTTATTATTCTTTCCAAATGTCTAGAAAAGATAAAATCAGTCTCTTTTCAGAGATACACAAGGATAGGATAGGAGACAACAGAATTAATTACAACATAGGACTAAGATACTAGGAGAATTAATTTCACAGCAAGGGTGGTCAGATTTAGAGCAGGGTCACAGAGAGGGAGTGGACTCTCCATCCATTGAGATATTGGAAACTTGAGTGGGCATGACCCTGCTCTAACCGGACCCACCATGAATAGCAGTTGGGATCAAAGATCTCCAAGGTGTCCCTTTGAATATTATTCTATGAGTCAATGAAAATTTTCCTAGGTTTTCTGCTGTAACTGTTGGTGTAAATTTATTGTTGTTGGTTAAGTTGAAATGTGCACACTCCTCCAGAGTTGCTCTTCACTGAGTGCTGGAACAAAGGCCTTATTTCAATCATGGCTTGAATTCAGATGGAAAGCATCAGAAAATGCACCCTGCTAGTCATTCATCAGACTAGATGACAGCAGGTAGATAGGGTGGGATATGACCCTCTCAAACATCCTGCACATCTTCCCATGCTGGAGAGATTCAGCTTCTCACTATGCTACACTTGTTTAAAGCATAAACAGTCTGAAGGCTGCTAACACCATACTTTGTAATAAAGGCATAATCTGAACCCTGTTGGAGTCAGTAAGTGTCTTCACACTAGATTCCTTTATGGAAGCCATATATGAGTAGGTGTAACTCTCAGCCACAGTGTAACTCTGTGGCTGCCTTGACCTCAGTAGAAGCAATCACATGTTGTTATTCCGAAGAGTCTTCCCAAGTATCCCCCAAGTATCATCACACAAACTATATAGTGCAACAAAAGATTTTGTTTTGCAATACACTACAAAGTTTTACAGAATGTCAGTGTTGAATTGTAATGAATGGATAAATTTGAGGATATGTAGTGATATAATTCTTTCAAGTTTTTACCTTCCAGAAACTGTATTGATTCAAGTTAGGAATGTAAAAATTCTGGGATGGGGAAAAGAAGATATTAATTTACAGATATTGAAAATCACTGATGCCATGCATGAATGTTAAAGAAGGGACATATACTTGGCATCTGTAAAACAATACAAACTTTTGACAGTGACCTTATATACACACGTAATCAAAAATACAGATATATACATATATATGCATATATATAAAGATTCAATAAAAACTATCAATGTGTCATTTTGAAGATGACTGCTATAGCCAGTAAAAATCACTTTTAAAGACTTCCTCAAAAAGCAGAATAACATTGTTTCTGTTCCCTGACTACTGTCCAAAGTAAAACTAGGTAACATTCAATAACCTTTTCCTGTAGCTGTTTCCAGCGACGGTTACTCAGGTCTATACAGTGCTCTTTATGTGCTCTTGCCTTGAACACCAGTTGGGAAGCACAGTCACTATCCAGGCACAGATTTACTGAGAAGACATAAGACACCAGCACCACTCACTGCAGGGAATGTGCTATCAGGCTACACCGTGCAGCAGCTGTTGCATGGACCTTCCTGCCCGGACTGAAGCTCCTTTTCTTTTTGGAAATGTATTTACATGCCATAAGGAGCAACTAAATGATATATGTGTAAGTAGTGGAAGTACAAGATGGAAAATGGACATTTGCTTCAACAATATTGTTTGAAGGCTTAAGAACAGCAGACTTCAAAACAACTTCCATAAGAAAAGAAAATAACTTGTTTGTAAGACATAGGACAGTAAGAAATGAAATTACAGAAATTACAACTTTATAGGTAACAAGAATTTGATCTTGCTAGTGTGAAAATAGGATACTGATAAAGAATCACAATAAAAATATATTATGAGGTCAGGAATGCAGAGAAAGGACGGCTATATTCTGTAAATACAATTTGGCATAGATTAGCAGTGATGGTGGTGGAGAAAGTGTCAGAAATTCAGAAAACATTCCTAAGCAATAGACATGAAGAAAGGCTAGATGTAAACAGTGTTGAGTAGGAAAAACCTTTGCAAAAGCAGGAGAATGGAGAGGATATGGACAGAATATCAAAACTGAAAATCTGATTAATGGGAAGGAGATATGATCTGTTATGGGGTGACTGTAGAAGAGAACTGAGGATTGAATCCTTGATGTTTTATGAAAGATCATTTTAGGGTGCTCATATGTTTTCACAGGATTATTAGAATAATTCCAGTTGGAAGGGATCTAAGGAGGTTTCTGATCCAAACCTCTGATCCAACCATGTACCACTGTCAGGAGCCTGGCTCCTTCTTCTTTATGACCTCCTCAGCAGCTCTAGCAGACTGCTGTCCGGTGACCATGAAACTGTTTCTTCTCTGGGCTGAACTTGGTCCTCCAGTTCTCCTCACAGTGCAAGCACACCAGCCCCTGACCATCTTAGTGACTCTCCCTTGAACTCGCTCCTGTTTGGCATTTCTTTCTTGTACCTCGGGGAGAGGACAGCAAAACTGAATGCAACATACCAACTTCCTGGATAAGCCAAAGTCTGATTACCTGAAGTTCAAAGTCTTTATTCTGTTACTTGCATTTCTCACTCACTGCAGGATCTTCACAATCCATTTCATGATCGCTACAGCAAATACATTGTTTGTCTCATTGCCAGTCAGTTTCTCCTTGTTAATGAGTGGCAGCTCCAGATGTGTGTCATCCCTGGTTGTCCCATGCAGTACCTGTGTGAAGAAGTTACCCCTTACATCTTCCATTGCATCCCACAATGTTGCCCTTCCGGCATATGTTAGGGAAATTTTCTACTGTGTTCAATAAAGAACTTCTCATAGACACCAGAAATAGACCTGCTATCACTGGCTGAAGATCCACCTCAAGTGCAGCCTCTTAGATTGTAAACTATGTAGTCTATTCACCTGCTTGTACATGCTTGCACATTCCTAGCAAAACAGGACTCCAGTTTGGGTCAATGGTTCCTAAATGTAATCATAAGACTACCATGTGATGCCTCCAAAAGATTTTCTCTTTTGGTATCTAAGTAAGTCCCAGTCTTCAATCACTGCCCAATTTCCTTCTAGAGAACCAGTTAGAAACAGCCCAAGCTTCTTATCCACGTGTCATCATGAATGAGAAAAAAAAAGCCAGCAGCAGGCTAAGAAATTATTCCCAAACCTTGAGCATTTGTACGTTCTGCTGTGCTAAACTGGAATATAATGAACTGGGAACCTTCCACTTCCTGTAGACTCTAAAGAGGGTGTTGGTTCATTGTGTCTGTCTTGGTGGGATCCTTTGTAGGGCAGTCACTGTGGCTTGATTTAAGAAGGATCTTTGAATCTGATTCACACTTCACTGGTGGTCATGAGTCAGTCTCCTAACCTGGTATAAATGCTCTCCTTAATTCCAGGTTATTAAGCCTATCGGGAAATAATTAAGCCTTTTCTTTTTTTCTCTTTTTTTTCTCTGTTTTAGAAAAGAATTTGCTTTGATCAGTAACCAGATGCTGGAACGGATTTGATTTAAAGTTTTCATGATATCAAGGATTGATAATCTGAGCTTTCTTGCTGCTGTCAGGAATATTTCCCAGTCAGCAAGTTGTGTCTGCAAGCTGTTACCAGCTGGTGATAGCTCTCAATTTGCTACAGGAGGAACAGGAGTTTGGCAAGCTTCCTCACAATACGGAAATGTAGTTATGTGGCAACAGGGATAAGAAATAGTGGCTGTCCGACTCCAGTCAGTGCTGAGGACATCAGCCACTGGAGATGGAGAGTGGGCCAGCAGGAAGATCCAGGAACCCTGGGGTAAGAGGACACCAGGTCAAAAAAGGAGAGGCTGGGGATGAGACAAAAAGGGGAGTCAAGGAGCAGGAGGAGTATTTAAGTGGAGAGATAGGAACTGATCATGGGAGGTGGTCAGGTTGGCAGAAAGGAGAGCTCTTTGCTCAATACCATGACTGCAGAGGAGTTGGCTATTGTTCAGTGTCCATGTAGGGCTGAATCTCAGCCTGGGAGCACCTCCCAGTAAAGGGCCAGATCCTCTGCTCTCATCTCCCTTTGTGAAAATGGTTCCCTGAAATCTGCAGATTATTTTACTTGCATGTGTAGTACTGAGGTCAGACTTTGACTCTGACTCCTTTGCATGGAAGAATGTAGAGCTGGGTAAAGGCCACCCACATAGCTCCATTTATTTTGAGCCATAAAACCATGCCAACTGAAGAGATAAGCTCCACATCTTGCTCTGATGATGATTTGTCACTGTAGACATTTGAGAAGAATTAATTTGGTGGCTGTAGAATTAGCTGTGCAGTGCTGTCCTCACACAGACCGGTCACTGAGGTAAGATCAATGGAAGGAGCAAAGAGAAATTGCTATTTGCTTTGAGTCAGGTATGCAGAATGAATTTCTCTCTTTCAACGCCAAGAAAGAGACAATGTAAATTCTGCAGTCTAGTAGAGCGAACCTTAATATTTCATAGCAGCAAAAGCTTTCATGTAATAACATAATAGTAACATTCTGTAAGAAAGTTAATATCCCCAGCAATTAAAAAAAAGGAGCTCTTGATAAAAATTTTATCCGATGACTCTACATCATGTTATAGCTCCAACCAAACTGTCAGCAACAAAACACCACCCTGGTGCTACATAAGCAGCAAGTCTTAACCCCATTTTGGATACTACTAGAGAACAGATTCACTTTTTGCTAATTTGCAGATTCACATTTTACCTGCACAGATTTACCCATATTGTCAAATCCAATTCCAATCTAATCCTCCTTTGGTGATATTTGATGAAAATCTCAGTCTGATCATAGCCTAATATCCAATTCACCCTAAGAGACTGTTGCTCTTCAGACTTTCCCTTCATTACGTGAAGTTTCAAACATTCAATGTAGAAAACATTCAGAAGCATTTTCCCATCTCCCATCAAATAATTTCACAATTCATACAGCTTTCGCTTTCTTTGAAATCATGTGACACCCTAGCTGCAGTCTCTGAAGGTAAACTACAACTGGTTGAATGAAAAACATCTCATGCTATGGGCAGGTCAAATTTTAAGGAGAATTTATTGCACTTGTGCAGTGCACAGAAGATAAAGGCAAATAAACCTCCTGATTTACATTTTATGTTTAATCTGGTATGTGACTATAGTTACCTAAAGGGAGAGAGCAAGAAGTTGGGGAAAGAATGAATGTAAGTGGGGAAAAAAGGAGAAAAGGAGCTATAAAACATTTTGCAATCTACAAAGAGAAGTGCAGGTCTGCCAGCTAAAAGCACACAGGCGGGATTTCAGGCCAGCTCCCAAATTCCTTTTTGTTTGAACATTTTGTAAACAGATACAGAGTCTTCAGCATAGCAAAAGGTGATGGATGGGCACCATTGAAGACAGTAAGTGGTTTAGGAACCAGCAGCCCTTTTGAAGAAAGAAGGCAAGACTGGTTCAGATATCGCCTGGTGGAACAGAGCAATGCATAAACTCTATGAGCCAACGCCTAGGGGAAATCCCAGTGCTGTGAACTCTGGCTCCACTCTATCTATCCCTCTGGGGAGCACATGGCAGGAATTAAATACCTGTAGAGGGATCTTCTGAGGCCTGGCCAGCTGTGCTGGGAGCTGCAGAAGAAGCCATGAGCTGAACACACAGAACCAAGGGCTTCATTTTACACCCAGCCCAATATGTTGCTCAGCCATCCTAGGATGGATCTGCAGCATCCAGCCCTGACTCATGCTCTGCATTTGTACAGTGATTTTCTCCACTGTTGTGACACTGTTGTCCCTCCCCTTGCTGCTGACTTGTCTCTTCCAATCTCTTGGCAAGATGTCAGATCTTCAGGAGGTGACAGGCTCATTCACTGCATGTCAGAATTCCAGGCAGCCAAAATCTGTTTAAGATGCTTGTTCTGCTTTACATTTTGTCTTTGAAATCTAGCTATTCCAGACATTTGACTAGTCTAAGGTCAAAGCAGATGAAAATAAACAAACAAAAAAAATATTCAAAGCAACTTAAAGACCTGTTCAAAGTAGCTCATGGGGGGAAGATTTGGGTAATGCAGTGCTAATTCTTTGCTTTCCTCACATGCAGCATCAAAAACAACAGTATGTTCTTTATCTTCCCCATGCCATCAAAGCTACTGAGATAAGAGAGATGAGCCACGCTCTACCCTCATTTACACCACAGTGAGTTCATAGCACTCACAGCCTATGGAGTCAAAGGGATCTATTAAAAATGATTTTTACTCCAAGTGGGTATCAACAGGGAGTTTCGATCTGCCAGCCATAGAGATTTGAGAGGGGAGGAGAAGGTAATATCGTTCACTTTGGAACTGTATTAAATTTGATAGAATTTTTTTCGTAGCAACATGCTGAAATCAATTAGAAAGAAGACAAGGCTAGTGAATCTACATGGATAAAACTCTTGCTTAGGCTAATATATTGATAAAAACCTGCATTTTTTTGGTACAGTTCATTTTGTCCTGTAATATGCTAGGCCAATATAAACAATTTATTAGTAGAATAATGCCTTGTTCCCTTGAGTATTTTCTGTGCTGCTGTTTCAATTATACCACTGTAATTGAAGTGGCAAAACTATCAGACAAGACCTTTTAGAGGGAACACAATCTGCCTGCCAAATAGGAATTTGTATTGCTCAAATAAACTCTACAAAAACAAAATATTCAAAGGCTTCTAGTCAATAAACATCAATGATATTAGTTCATAGACTGCTAGCCAGTGTGTGCCAGCTGTAGAGGCAGTTAGGAGCCTAAACATGGAGACACAGCAAGTGGAGTCTAACAAACTGCCTAAACAGTCTAGGTGGCTAAGTCCCATCAGCTTTCATTAAGTGTGTATTGTTAGACATGGGACTATCTTTGTACCTCTGCCTAAAAGTATGAATTTCAAAACCAGACTCTGCTAATACTCCTAATCCTCACAACTGAAAGTATTCTGAAGTAAAATGCAAACATCCTTTGTAGGTATCTGAGATACTTAAAGCACCAAGCCCAGGGGAACAAAAAGATACACAGAATCACAGAATTGCTATAGTTGAAAAGGACCTATAAGATCAACAAATCCAATCACTATCTATCTCTACAAGGCCCACTTCTACACCATATCTTTGAGCACCCTAACTAGACGACTTTTAAATACATCCAGGAATGGTGATTCAACCACCTCCCTGGGCAGTCTGTTCCAGTCCTTGATAATCCTTTCAGCGTAGAAGTTTTTCTTAATGTCTAACCTAGACCTCCCCTTGGTGGAACTTAACTCCATTTCCTCTTATCCTGTCAAATGTAGCTTATAAGAAAAGACCAACACCTGCTTTCCTACAACCTCCTTTTAGGTAGTTGTAGAGGGCGATAAGGTCACGTCTCAACCTAAACAACCCCAGTTCCCTCAGCCGTTCCTCATAAGACTTATCCTTGAGACCCTTCACCAGCTTTGTTGCCCTTCTCTGCACCCTCTCCAGAAGCTCAATGTCTCTCTTGTACTGTGGTGCCCAAAACTGAACACAGTACTCAAGATGTGGCCTCACCAGTGCCAAGTATGGTGGGACGATCACTTCTCTAGTCCTCCTGACAGCACTATTCCTGATACAAGCCAGGATGCCTTTGGTCTTCTTGGCCACCTGGGCACACTGCTGGCTCATGTTCAGCTGGCTGTTAATCAAAACCTCCAGGCTGCTTTCTGCCCAGCAGCTTTCTGGCCATTCCTCCCCAGGTGCGTAGGGTTGTTGCGGCACAACCCCACAGCACAAGACTCGGCACTTGGCCTTGTTAAAACTCATACAATTTACCATGGCCCATCACTCCAGCCTGTCCAGGTCCCCCTGAAGGGCCTCCCTACCCTCAAGCAGATCAACACTCCCACCTAACTTGGTGTCATCTGCAAACTTACTAGGGTGCTCTCAATCTCCTCACCAGGATCACTGATAAAAATATTAAACAGGAGCAGCCCCAGCCCTGAGCCCTGGGGAACACCACTTGTGAACAGCTGCCAATTGGGTTTAACTCCATTCACCACCACTCTCTGGACCCAGCCATCCAGTCTGCGTGTAATCCAGCAGAGTGTACACCCATTCAGGCCTTAGGCAGCCAGTTTTTTTATAATGATGCTGTGGGGAGCAGTATCAAAGGCTTTATTGAAGTCCAGATAAACAACATCCACAGCCTTTCCCTCATCCACCAAGCAGGTCACCTTGTCATAGAAGGAGATGAGGTTTGTTAAGCAGGACTTGCCCTTCATGAATCCATGCTGACTGGGCCTGATGGCCTGGTTGCCCTGTAAATGTTTTGTTATGGCTCTTAAGATGATCTGCTCCATGATCTTCCCTAGCACCAAGATCAGACTGGCAGGTCTGTAGTTCCTTGGATCTTCCTTTCTACCCTTCTTGTAAATGGGAGTTCTATTAACTAATTTACAGTCCATTGGGACCTCCCCAGTTAACCAGGACTTCTGGTAAACCATGAGTGGCTTGGTAAGCACATCAGCCAACTCCCTCAGCACCCTTTGATGTAACCCATGTGGCCCCATAGACTTGTGTGTGTCTAGGTGGTGCAACAGAGCACTAACCATTTCCTCCTGTATTACAGAGATCACCTCCTGCTCTGCATCCCTGTCTTCCAGCTCAAGGGACTGGCTATCCAGCAACAACTAGTCCTGTTATTAAAGACTGAGCAAAGATGGCGTTCAGAACCTCAGCCTTCTTCTTGTCCTCAGTCACTATGTTTCCCCTTGCATCCTGTAAAGGATGAAGATTCTTCCTAATCCTCCTTTTGTTGTTAATGTATTTACAGAAACATTTTTTGTTGTCCTTTACGGCAGTAGCCAGATTGACCTCTACTTGGGCCCGTCTAATTTTCTCCTTGCATATCCTCACTGTGTCCTTATAGTCCTCCCAAGTGACCTGCCCCCTTTTCCAAAGGCCATAGATTCTCCTTTTGTTCCTAATTTCCAGCCAAAGCTCTCTACTCATTCAGGCTGGTCTTCTTCCCTGTCTGCCCCTCTTTTGGGACATGGGGATGGCCTGTTCCTGCATCTTTAAGACTTCCTTCTTGAAGTATGTCCAACCTTCTTGGACTCCTTGGCCTTTCAGGATGGCCTTCCAAGGGACACTGCCAATCAGCCTCCTGAACAGGCCAAAGTCTACCCTACAGAAGTCCAAGGTGGCAGTTCTGATAAACCCCTTCCTTACTTCTCCAAGAATCAAAACCTCTATTATTTCATGATCACTAAGCCCAAGACGGCCACAACTGTTACATCTCCTACAAGTCCTTCCCTGTTAGGTCAAGTCACAGCCATGCACAGAAGACTATTCCTTTCAGCTGCCATCTCCTGCTCCCATCTCCAATTCCTGCAAGCATTCCTCTCTTCCATGCTGCAGCACCTTCAAGGCAAACATGACTAGTCAACCTGGAAGTTGAATTCACCATGTCAGCAAATTAAACTGTTGATGAGTTCTTGGTCAGGATACCTAATCTGTGCAAGCACCTCAGATATGGACAGAAACTGCATGTTAGCAAAGGCTCCTCAATTGCATATAAAATAACGTGATCCTTCATCAGCAGGACTAGGAATCAGGCTTAAATTAGCACAGTGCTGCAGCCTGTTTTCCTGTGGCAAAGACTGCAACCAGCATAGCCTGGTGCCTGAAGCATGGTTGAAGTGAACAAAGCAAGAAAATACCAAGTTTGGGATGGGAAGGAAAAGGAGACATATGGACTAGCTAACCTCTCAGGGTCCTTTCCTATCCTACTTAGAAGGATTGTCTGCTCTGGGAAGTAAATGCTGGCACACACAAGAACAAGCCTTGTGCTATGTTTATTGGCAGAGTTTAAGCAGCCTCTGTTCCTTTCTCTATAACAGCTCATGTAGCACTGACAGCAGTACTGCGGTTCTCATGTCCCAGCTGTATTCCAGCATTAGAGGTCACAGTGAGAATTAAATATGAAGGTTCAGAACGAAACGTTAGCTTAAGCTTTTTTTTTAAGAGGTGTTCTCACTGGAGGAGATGTATCCCAAGGGCAACTCTTTCGCCTATCATGTGTTTTGCCTTGGGGAAGAGGTCCCAAAATAAGATAGTTCCAAATAAAATGTTCCCAATTTTATTCCCATCTGATGTTTTCATTTGCAGATTCCTCAGAAAATTGTGTGCTCTGAACAAAATCAGTATCTGTGTTAAGTAATGGATTTGCTATTAGTGAAGATCTGTTGGATATTTTAGAAGTACACTGGTGTAAGTGCTCTCTGTGGTAATGGTTTAGCAAGAGTACAGCTTTACCATTGCTGGATATATCTGAAATAGAACAGACTTGTTCTTTACTATAATTTCCTCATACAGCTATTGTCAGACTGCTGAGATAAAACACAGACGTTACCTCCTCATAAGATCATTCTATATTGCAGGCATGCATGTCATGTGGTGCGTATACATTAGCATTTCATGTTGCCACAGATTTATACATTTGAAGCAAATCCCATCATTTCCTTGTACTGCACTTTAGTTCACGTTGTGCAGCAGCCTCAGATGAAGTGACCCAAGTACCATTCAGTTGGGGCTGGACAAGAAGAGGCCATCCTGGAACAGTCTGCTCTGACCATTGTGGGTGCTGTGAGGACAAACTAGAGCTAATGTCAAGTAATTCTTCAAAATGCAACCAGTGTGAGTGTCAGACCCTCAGCACCAATTATTTCAACCTGTATGTCTGTTCCTAGTGGACTCCATGCCAATATAGACAGTGCTCTTCTGGGGCTCCACTGCATCTCTCTTCCTACTCTTCTGATTTCTGTTTGTCACACTGTCCTTAGTTGTCATTCATTTAAAATCTGACAAATAGCTTCTATTTAAGCAAGCTCTGTAAAGTGCTAATTATGCCTGACTTTTTCCCCACGTTCCTTTGGTCTAATTTTTTAATATATGGCTTTGCTCTAAAATATTTTTGTCAAGTTATAACACTCAAATCTTTACCACTCTACTTTTTAGACACATATTTGTGTCTGAGTAAGTCAGTCATCTAATAATATAAAACAAAACTGATTTGGAATAATATTCAGTATTAAGCATGCAAGGATATCAAATATATAAGAAATATAGGTACACAGGGGACTCAATTTTCTTGAAAGGAGATTTGGGGCTAAGTCTGAATACTTCTGCATCCAACACATCTGTGATATTTGATGACCCACAATTTTAACCAAGTTAGGGACAACACAGGTTTTATCTGTGTGTGATAGAATCACGGAATCATGGAATGTTAGGGATTGGAAGGACCTCGAAAGGTCATCTAGTCCAATCCCCCCACCAGAGCAGGATCACATAAACCAAGTTGCACAGGAACATGTCCAGGCAGGTTTTAAACGTCTCCAGAGAAGGAGACTCCACAACCTCCCTGAGCAGCCTGTTCCAGTGCTCTGGTCACCCTCACTGTGAAGAAGTTTCTTCTCATATTTAGGTGGAACCTCCTATGTATTTATAAACATTAATAAGGTCACCCCTCAGTCTCCTTTTTTCCAAGCTAAAGAGGCTCAGCTCCCTCAGCCTTTCCTCATAAGGGAGATGTTCTTATATAACATTGTGGTGGGTTTACCCTGGCTGGGTGCCCGGTGCCCACTCCTACTCCCTCTATCACTCCCCCCCCCACACAACCCAAACCTTTGTCAGCAAGGCAAGCAGGGAGAGAGTAAGATGGAAAAGAAGAAGAACCCGTGGGTTATGATAAGAAGTAGTTTTAATAAACAGCAGAGAAAGCAAGGTCGCGCGGGCGTGAAGCAAAAGCAGCAAAGCCGTTACTCTCTACTTCCCATCCGCAGGCGGTGTCGGGCCTGTCCCGGGAAGCGGCTCCAGAACACGTACCAGTTGCTCAGAGGACAAACGTCTTCCCCCGAATTCCCCCCGTCCTCCTCCCTTTATAGTTGAGCTGACGTCATATGGTATAGAATATCCTATTGGTCAGCTTGGGTTAGCTGTCTGGGTTGTATCCCCTTCCAGATCTTGTCCCCCCCCCGTACCTTTGGTGCCATGTGAGCACTGATAGTCATAACAAAGGTGTGTGTTATCAACACTCTCTGGGTCCTAGGGCTGCATGAGGAAAATCAGCTCAGACAGACCCACTACAAACATTCTTCTCTTTTTATGTAGCAGTGAGGACAGAAAAGGCATTCTGTCAGATGTATATTCCATTTACTGCATCTTTGATAATGGATATTGAAGAATCAGGTAATAGTTAGAAGAACTTTAAAAGGGTTACCTTTCAGGGATTCCTCAATAAGAGACTTTTTGTATTAATTACTTCTAAGCAGAAGTCAGCATTACACCTTTAGGAATATTATCCCTGAAAGAATGGGAGAAAACCTACCAAAAAGGTATAGCCTACTGGGAACACCAGAACATTAATGAAAAAAGTGTTTTCATCCAGTGAGCAAGGGCTTAGTGTGCCAGGGTTCAGTTCTCCAGTTTACCAGAGACTCTCGTGTGAACTTGGAAAAACTATTTATGCTTAATCTTCAAAGCACACAGATAACTAACCATTATTGAAGACATTGACTTGAATCTATGGTGCTTCAGCTACTTCCGTGTAACGTCTAAGTAACAACACTTCTCTGCATGAGAAGGGTATTTTAAGTTGTTCCATTCCTAAGGAGAAAGGGCAGTAATATTTAAGACAAAAAATCACTCATTGCATTGTGATTGTGATATTATGACTCCACAGCTGACAGACATATTCAGAGTCTGCAAGAAACTTGACTGTGCCTGCCAGCATCCATTTAAGTTGAAATGGAGCTGCAGTAGTATTATCTGAATAGGCAGACACTTATTCTTTGGCATTAAAAACTACTGTGACTTAAAAATATGTTTTTCTGAAGCCCACCAAGACAGCAGGATCTGCATGAAGGCTAATTGCTAATCTCTGACATACACAATTGTGCAACAGCATCTCAGCAAGGTTAGCCAAACCTCATGCTTTTGTATATCTTTTAAATAGTGTCAGAGATTCCTCTTCCAAGTCCAAGTTTGGCCTTCTCTTTATTTTACAATAATTCTGTGCTTAGGAGTCTGAACAAAGGCCACCAGAAACTTGAAATCCAGAAATGAAGTCCAGAGTAAATAATAGACCACAGTCAGGCTTCCTCATACTTTCCTGTTGCTGGCACAGAAGTGTCATAGCGGTTGTAAGAGTTCAGTCTTCTGCAGATGCTCTTTCTTCTTTATGTCAGTGGTGTTAGCTGGATGTGTCTATCAGGATTGCTTTAGAGCCAAGAACATACCCATGATTACAGAAGGATTTTCAAAGATGCCCCAGTCCCTGTAAAAGGAGAATTGTTTTTCTGCTCCCCATAACCTTGATGTCTGTGAAATGTAACCTACAGAAAAGCTGTCATATGGTATTTCAGTGAAATGTCCACTACCCATTAGCAGATTCTTTACCTTCCCACTCCCTTTCTTTTTCTTTATCTTCTCTCCCAAAAATACATAATTTAAAGTACTCATCCTTTCTGGAAAGTTTTAATACACTTTTATCAGATGAGTCAGGTCTTTGCACCACTTTCACTGCAGACTGGCATTAAGGCATCTTTCTGGCTTATTAATGAGCTGACACAACCCAGCGCAATGCCTCATCAGGGTGAAACACCCTCCTCTCTATTACAAGTCACACTGTGTTCACATGGAACGCTCCTCCCAGGCACTTCTATATTTCCCATCATTCCCATCACAGCAGATACATTTAGCCTTTTCTCCCTAGCAGCTATTTGTTAAGGAAATTCCTATTTTTGTTTGTTCCAATGTGTTTTAAATGGCCTTGTCCTACTCTATGCACAGCAACAGTCACAATACTACAATAGTAGAGGTTACTTCCTTTTGCACATTGACATCTCGTTATCTGTTGTGCCAGTTCAGCCATCAGTTGCCTGATCACACAGGTCAATGCTGAACTCAGCAACATCCTCTCAGAAGTCTTCTTTCAAGCAATCCTGCCATAGGTTCCTGTGGGCCCAGCTCCTCTGCTGCCCACTGTGGTGCCAGCATTGCCTGCTGGACACAACAGACAGAGATGGCTCCCTCAGTGGCCCTTCACATGGAAGGACACCACCAAGAGAGCTCAGCAAGGTGTGACCAGCCCCAACAGAAGCCAAATCCAACAGGAAGCTCCTCCAACTGATTGGCTTCTGGTTACAGTAGCCCTGACCTCACCCACCACCCCAACCACGACCACCTGGATGAGGGCAAAGCCACAGAAACACAGGTGGGCCAGGTTCTGCCTCTGGAATCTGAAGCCAATAGGGAAAACAAAACATTCTCCTAGGTTGTGATTCATCCACACGTCAACTCCAACTTGAAGCCCACAACTCAGGAGCCAGCACTTCAGTATCTTATGATGCATGGTATCACTTTCCTCCCATTCTAAGCTGCCATGAGATTTACTCTCAGCCTGGAAACTGTGATGACAAAAGTGGCACATGGGGTTATAAGGAGCCTGACATGGCCATGCAGTTATTTGCATTGATTTCTTTTGCTGTCTTTGTGTAAGGTCAACATGTGACTCTATACATTGATTTGTGCCACAAGTCCTCAAAGAATTTTTCCCTTCACCCTTCCCTTCCTCAAAGGAAAAAGTAGTTGTAACAATTAACTCACGGAAAACAATGACTCTATTTTTTGACAGATTACATTTCCATCAGTGCAAAGAGATTTGAAGTTCACATGAGGAGGACCTAGCTGAGTTCACAATACTCTTGCTGTTTATTAATATATCTTTGCTCAGAAAAACTATTATGCCTGGCATGCACCGACACTCCCAAGCAACAAACAAACCAAATGGCACGTATTTTTTAAGATCAGCTCCAAGGTAATATACCTCCACCTATCTTTGCAGAATATTTGGAGCAACATCAGTGTAATGGCAGTAGGAGAACAAACATTGAAATATTAGTTACAAGCCTAGCTGGTATCAAATGAGAAAAACTCAGTTCCTCTGCCAAAAGCAGAATATAAGGACTGCAGTTCACTAAATATTGCCAGGTGTTCTACAGCTATTGAATTTTGACACAACTGAGCATCATAATGGAGCTGAACACAAATTAGGACTGATATTCCTTCATATTTACTCAATGAATAAGAGTGAAGGCTGTTCAAAACATTTCTATCAAATCAATGTGCCAGAAAAATGAATTTGATTAAGGGAAATGGCCACAAATGTCAGTGCTGACAGCAGATGCTTTTCTATTTTTCTATATCCTTTCTTTTTTTTCAGATGGTATACCTAAAGAATAGACATTTTCCTACTTTGGCTGAAAACCTGATAATTTTGTTTAAGGAACCCTCCAAATTAATACACATCTCAACATACCTGTTGCATCAGCTTCCACCTACCCAACCATCATCAGAGTGTTCTTTTCAGAAACATTCATATACTCCCCTTCTCTAATCCTACTCCCAGCACAGAGAGCTGAAATGATTTCTATAGGCATTTGGCTCTCACAAAACCCTTGCTGGGGTTTAGCAGCTAATTAGTGACAGCCCACACCCAAATTCTGAAATCCTCATCCACAATCCCCAAGTGTTTTACAAGGAGATGTGAAGCCTTTGGTTGTTCTTCCCCCTCCAGTGACTTTTTGCTTTGTCAGTCAGGTTCAGGAACCACATCGTATATACTTGAGTGACATCTCCACATTTCTGGACAACTTTAGTGCTAAGTCTGGCATGACATCTGCACACTGTCTGGGCTGGTTGCCCACAAGCTCCTGATCTCACAGAGTCTCATATATTCCAGCAGGTCTCCATATAGATGGAAGAGTCTGTTCTAAAAACGATAATGATGATTAGCAGAGAATACCACAAAGAAGTCTTGGTCATTCAACTCTGTAAATTCTTTTGTAACTACTAAGAGGAGTGTAAAATGTAAAAGTTGCTCTTTCTTTAGCTCTGTCACTGCAGTATAACACTGCCATTACTGTTATATAGCACAGCACAGGTTTTGCAGAAATGCAACAGTGAGCTAGACCTCTGTGTACTGACTCCAGTACACAGCACCCAACCTCAGAACAAACTAGTGTGGTAACAGTATAGACCACCAGTGGCAGCCACTGTAATTGTGCCATTATGTCGCCAAGATTTAAACGGGCCAGGTGAGCCGTGACCTACTCTATTACATGTTAATGCAAACCTGTGGTGGGAAAGGTTGATGTAGATTCAGCATCAAGCTGCTCTTGCAAAGATGCTGAAGAGGGGTAGTCCAAACAAGTAGTGGTGAATATATGACTAGCTATTTACTGAAGCTATAGGGAAATAGATGTACTTCCCAGGTTACTTCTACAAAAACAGATGGGAATATACCATGATGGAAAAGATAGTCAGCTCATTGAATTTACTAAGTTCATTCAGTTCATTGAACCAGAGACCCCATGAAGAAAGACCGCAGATGCAGCATGTGTCATTCTGCAAACTCTTTAGCACAGGTTCACAATGGGTGGTTGAACCCTATAACCCTTCTCTGTGATCTCTTTGGATTAAATGAAGCTTATCAAAAGACCAAAACATCCAAAGATACGTTGCAAGAATAGACTTGAAAAAGGCCACATGAGGCTTATAAACCCTGTTTCTACCTGCATGGAGCACAAAGAGGAAATCAGTTGTGTCAGACTGAGATGAGTAAAAACCCTTATTTCACTCTGGCTTTCCATTTCCAGAATATGGGTTGTACTGTCCATAACAGCTCTCCCTTAGTTTTGCCCTGGAGTAAGCCAAACAGCTGCATACATTACATCATTATCCACAGACAAGCAAGATTCTCCATGTTCTAATCGTATATTTTTAATAAACTCACCAATCCCTCACCAAGTGAGCAAAGCAAAGATTTGACAATTAAGACTTATTTCCACAGGACTGACTCACATGGTGCTAAGCCTCTTCAGAGAAGGCAAAATGTTCAGACATGAACTAATGAAACAGTTTCTGCAACTAGTGGAACATGCCTACGTGATCTTGGGCTCATGAGGACACTGGATAGGGTGGAGATGAGCCACAAACTGGGGGTGAAGGTACAGCATAAAGAACAAATGTCTGGATGGCAAGGCAGGAGATGAGGCCCTGTTGCAGAAAGACAAGGGAAGGAGAAGAGCTCTTGGAGGGAAGAGTCTGTGAAGAGGGGAAAACCATTGAGTTGGGTGGAAAAGGGAAAAGAGGAAAGGGGTTTTCCACTTTACCTAATCACATCTTCTAACTGTTATTTAACATTGAAATATCCAGTTGACTTTATTACTTGAAAATCTAGCGAGTTAACTCTTCGATCTCTGTACCTTGTCCCCAGAGGGCTGTGCCCACACTTTTAGAAGATGTCACTTTAGTTCCGAATGCCAAGCCTCAGACCCCCTGCCAGCAGCATCAGCACTTCCAGGCAGATGGGGATTGTTCACACTGCTGCTCGGCAGTGTGGCTGAGGGTGCCTGGTGAGGGGAAACCTGCCCTGCACTAGCAAGGTTTCAGTGACAGTGGAATCCTTGGTTCATCATTGGAAAAAAGGTAACTCTCTCCTTCATGCTTCTATAAAACACATGTGAACAACTGGATGTGATCGTTGCTTTTCTTTTCTCACCCTCCAGTTCGGACTCACCCAACTCCCAGCAGACTGGCTTCGCTGAACATTGGGTCAGCAGTAAAAGCTTGAGGCTGAAAAACTTTAGTCTTTTTCTCATTATTAATCAGCCTTACACATGGCATAAATTTTCTCAAGGAAGATCCCCACATATATTTCCTGTACAGCTGGTCAGTTAAGCCAGAACTGTTCCCCAAATGTACCAACAGATGTGTCTTTGCAGGACTACAGAGTAACATCTTGGGCAAGACTGTTTCATCTTTAAGGAAGCAAATCCTCCTCTAACAGTTTTAGTTTAGATTAAAAAGCCTTTAAACTGGATTAGGTTGTTTTTTCTCTAGCAGCTAGCTTCATCAGTTGTGTAAGTGGTTAACTCATTCACTCCTGTGATGTCTTTTGGGATGCAGTTTGTTATTTCTTTGTGCTGTTAATCACCTGATAACATTGGCAAGGAGTTGTGGGTGCCTAGGACTGCATTTCTTATGTGTTTGCTAGAGATAAAGTCTGAACAGCTTCTGTTGAGCGACAACAATAAAGCCCCTGAGGAATTAAGGAAATCCAATCAGTTCCACAAATACAAGGTGCAAGACCTCCTTTTGTCCGGGGCTCTGGTAGGTATTTTCATGCCATTATTCAAGAGAACGCAGTGGTCAAATAGCTAAGCTGTCTGCCTTAAGAAAATGTTTATTAGTGGAGCTACAGTTGCTGAAGTTATACCTGAGTAAAATTCCTACTATTCTCCCCCAGAGCAAAGGAGAGTTTATTACATACAGCCTAATTTAGCAAATTGTATCTACTGATTGGACTGACAGTTCCTAGAAAACATTAACAGACACCCAGATTTCTCAGGCAGCATAGACTGGGTGACTGCACTGATTACAAGGCTATTTCCATGAGCTGAGAAGTGTGTGCTTCACTTTTCCCAATATTGTAACTGTATTTAAACAAAAGCCTTGGTAGCATTCAGGTTCTAGCAGCTTGTGTCTTACCCCTCTCTGTTACAAAATGTCTCAAGCGTTATTGGGACAGAGTTCAACACCTTCCGGCAATCTGCACCTGGAAACCACAAGCATACAAAATATCAAAAGGTTATTTCAATCTCATCCATATCTTCAGGTGAAGGAGTCATACTTCACAGCCCACTTTCTTATGCTATTTAGTCATTAAAAAAATAAAATCTGAGAGGGATTCCTCTTAAGTGCCTCTAATTCCCGCTTCAAGTTATCACTGACGTTCAAATTTGAAAGTTTACACAACAGTTTTACTGTAGTTCTTGGAACTAAACTCTCATGCTTCACAGCTTTTGTGCAGTACATATATGCTAAAGTAAAATTAATATCCTCTGTTTAGTCTGAATTCATTGGCACAATGCCTAGAGTGACTAAGGGAAGCAACCAGCATTTATAGAACAAATCTGGAATTAATTCTGCTGGGAAATCGACTGTGTTGAGAAAAAGGGGGTGAGGTGGAAAACAATAGGACTCTCACTATCCACAAGTCAAGAGTGGTCTTAGGCAAACTGGGGCCTGGGAGGTGGAGAGGAGATAACATGTAATAGCTCAGAGAATAAAGGATCTGATCCAGACTCCTTGACTGCCAATAGAAGTTTATATGTTTCTGTCAGTGAGGCTCAGATGACATCTGTATGTGTAGAGTTGTTATAGTTATGGGGCCAAATTACATTTTCATTCATCCCAGTGTTAAAACAGAATTAAACCATCAGAATACAGCCAGATCTTCTTACCATGATCCAGACAAAGAGTGGCTCCATTGTAACTGTGCACACCCAGAGACTATATTCCACTGAAACCATTCAGAGTGAAGGAAAGGACAAAATTGCTTGACTTGTCCTATAATACCCAATATAAATGTATTAGATTTTGAAATATAGAAATGTAATTCAAGGATTTTCATAGGAGAGATTGTAAGGGTCTAGTTAAGAATATCTCACTATAAACCAGGTCCATGCTGGGGAATAGATTTTTTGTTACAAATTCCATAGCAAAAATCCACATTTGAAGAACAGGGAAAATGTTTGAAAGAGATGGACTAATTAAGCGCTGTTAATACTTAAGCAGTTCAGAGTTGAAAGACTTTGGGGTTAAATAATGTTCAGGAAAGGAATAATTAATATTATGATTGAACTTAGAAACAGTTTAGCTTGAAGTAAGCTAAATATTTCCATAAGTTAATCACATCAAAGTGGTGAGTTGTGCTTTGATGGAGTAAAATAATAGTATATTAAAATATCAACAATAAAAACCATCCCACCTACTGAGGAAAAATTGTCTTACAAACTACAAGCTACAAGACAAGTTGTCCTAATGTCTCTGCATTTAGACAGATTGACTCAAGAGAATTAATTTATTCATAAATGCCTCAGAATAAAGAGCTTTCTGTATGAACTTATATAACTCACATGGATAACTCACTGACAAAAATTATATTCTTGATTGCTTTTTTTGTTTGATGAAATCATCCACTAATCAAACAGGTTTAGATATTGTTTTCTTTTGTGGCAATATCTTGCTGGAATCTGAGTGTTTCTAAGAGCAATCACAATCAGCAATGATAGCTTGTGAATTTATAATTGAAAGAGTAGAGAAGTTTCATAGAAAATTTATTAAAGACATCCCACAGCCCTTGAAAGACTTGACAAACAAGACCACAATGAGTTTTATGGCTCAAAGACAAAAGCATTCATATCCTGTTTGAGCAGATCTAAATATTTAACCTACCATTAAGCCTTGTAGTTAATAAAACTGCTGGGGGCCATATCTCAACTGTCAATAAGCCACCATACGAATGTTACTATCGTAAAACAGTAACTGTTTCTAGATCACAAAATTATGATTATCAGGTGGTTCTTTTGTTCACTATCAGTACTTTATGTTTGTAGAGATAATATGTGATGCCTATTTCTCTTCAACACTATTTAACAAGTCTGTAATTACTGATTGGTGTATGTATTACAAAAATAGGTGCTTTATTTAATATTAATAAGTATTAATAAAGCCTGTTTTCTATGTTTACAGTTATCAATTCAGCATAACACTGATTGATAATGCAAAGCTCTAATAGAGTTAGATTTACTTGGCAATTCAGTACTTCCAAAGCTTTGTAATGCTTTGGGAGGAGACTTCAAGAGGAAAAATACTGACGTGAGAGATATATGGCCTCAAGAAAAAAACAGAGAGTTGAAACATGACAACTCAACAGCATCAAGGATCTTGCTGTTCCAAGCAGCACAGAAGGCTGGCCTTCCCCTGAGTGGTGACTGCCAGGGCATCATTGGGGGTCTTAATAAGTGGTAATGAGCACATTTATGGATGCTCAATACTCTCAGTTACCCATCTTACGCACAACTCAATAAATAACACTTTATACTCTTAAATTGTGTAGATTCTGCTTGCAGAGTCTCTTTACATAGGGTGAAAGTGGCTTGAACAGACATGACTCAACAAAAGAGGGAGATATGCCTACTCCATTCGCATACTGTCCCAGGTCATCTCAGTTCACAGAATATTATGGATGTGATGTGGTTTGTTTCTTTAGTCACATGCAGATAACTTGTTTCCTTGCATTTTGGCAAAGCATTTATCACTCACTACCTACTTTGGGCAATTTTTAATTTATTTTTTTTTAAGAAATATGTGTGGGTAATTCTCACAGCCTGCTGACATTTTACTTCTAATGCCCTCTGCTGTAGAGCAACGTATTCCTCATTTGCTTTTAGGGCTTGTTCTAAGATGCAGTTATTCAGTCTTTTCATGAGTGGTTTGCTGTCACTACATGGTTCCTGTTCTGTTGCATTCATCATGGCACAGCATTTTTCTCCAGTCTTTGCTGTTAGCACAAAAACCTGCCTACAGCTAAGTTCATGGTAATTACTTCACATAGTGCTAACTTTTACCTTGAGTTCCTACACAAAGTCTGAGATCAGTTTTCCCTTACTATAGTGTTTTGGCAGAATAGTGTCTGTTTATTGCCATAACTGTAGTTTGCACACAGAATTCATTGAATCATAGAATAGTTTTGATAGGAAGAGACCTTCAAGAACATCAAGTCCAACCTTTAAGACAGCACTGCCAGGTCACCACTGAATCATGTCCTGAAGCACCACATCTACACGTCTTTTAAATACCTTTAGGGATGGTGACTCCACCATTTCCCTGGGCAGCCTCTTCCAATGCTTTACAACCCTTTCGGGGAAGAAATTTTTCCTAATATCAAATCTAAACATCCCCTGGTGCAACTTGAGGCCATTTTCTCTTGTCCTATCGCTTGTTACATAAGAGAGCAGATTGTCTCCCCATGTTGCTACAATCTCCTTTCAGGTAGTTGTAGAGAATGATAAGGTCTCCCCTCAGCCTCTTTTTTTCAAGGCGAAATAACCCCAGTTCCCTCAACCACTTTTTGTAAGACTTGTGTTCCAGACCCTTCACCAGTTTTGTTGCCCTTCTTTGGACAGGCTCCAGCATCTCAGCTCCTAAAAGATTTACTGAGTTCTCCAGATATTCTTTCTTCATGATTTTAATCACAAGCTGAGTTCACAAAAGTAAGCAGTGTCTTCAATCCACTTTGTGAAATTGTCCAGTTTCTTTCAGTGGCTTCAGACAGCCATACTTGTTTGATTTAGAGTTCTCTTCGTGAAAGGCTGTAGAACTGTCATTTGTTTCAGCCAGGGATTTTTTTTTGATGATGATGATCATTATTTTATGAATTGTGGGACAGTTTAGTAAGTGCAGTCACACTTTAAATCCATTTCGTTCATTTCTGTGAAAGAATAAAAAAGAGAGGTTATGATAACTTTGTATCAAAAGGTAAGTAAACTGAAAGGTCTATGATCGAGTCATGACAGCTTAAGATGTTGCTGTGCATCCTCAGAGCAATGCCAACTGCCCCATGTGTGGGTTATCTTATGGCAAAAAATAAAAGGCTCTTTAGGAACTAATTGTAATTTGTTCATGGGAGGTAATATAACATTAGCTCATCATTGCCAGCCCACTATATGTCTTAGTTACAGGTATGTGCACAAACATTTACTGCCAATCAGCTCGCCTGCAGGAACCCATTGAACTATGATAACAAGATGTCTTAGGCTTAAACTAGGTATTTCATCTGCTTATTCTGATGAAGTATGCCAATCTTGAGACAAGTGTCTCAACAGTAAGTTGTGTCTGAATTGTATATTATAATTTGTAAACAAATGTATTGCAAAGATCATCACCATATCAGTGAAACTCAGAAGAAGAGTTATTTACTAGAAATAAAGTGAAATAAATTTTTAAGTCAGTGACAGTTTGCAACTTGAGCCTATGACATACATCCAGGTAATACTTGTTATATCTGCATCAAAATATTTAAATGTTCACTGCGATGTGAGCATGCATACAAAACACAAAGTGCATATTCTAATGTCAATGTCCTTTTGGTAGTGCCTGAAACATTTAGAAATGCTTTTCAGGCTGACCCAACTTTTTTAAAAGAGGGTCAAAATCAAGAATGGGTTGCTTGGCCTATCTCAGGAAAGGATAATCAGGACTATGCATTTGCTAATCAATGATATCAACCATCAGTGAATACTAGAGATAACTATGACCTAAATAATGTCTACTAATAGCCAAATCATGGGTGACTGAGAAGGAAAACTCTGTGGCAATACTGGGAAATGGGAGGCAAAGTAGGGCTCCATTGCCTGCACAAGCAAGCTGAACTTTACATGGCAAACAAGAGTAAGATAACAGTAGTTTTGAGTTTTGTTATAGCCTGGAAAGAGAAAAGCAGAGCTTCTTCAGGAAGTGGCGAGGTTTGGAGAGCAAGGAGATAATCTTTCTGCCAGAGCTTTGTTTAGACTTGGAGGTGGTCCTAACTCTGCTTTTGAAGCCATTTTGGTCTGCAAAGCAGTTTGTTTTTCCCAAGCCTCCCTCTTTCCCTGAACTGCCTTTTAGAAGACAATGCAAAGCAAAACCAAACAGCAATTAAGTTCAGGTAACACTAAATGTCTGACCCGAAACCACAAACATAAGGGATCTTTCAAGTTGAAGCCGGAAACTTCATCCCTAAGTCAATTGTCTCAGTATTGCTGCAAATGCCAAGCTGAGATCATCTAACAGACTGAGACCACAGGTAATTGTGTAAAGAAAACAAGGTACCCTAAGGTATCTTGGTCCTAGGTTGGAGTTAGGACTTTAACTCTGTACATTCTGGCTTCTGTTGGCTTAAAAGAATACAGTATTTCATATGCTTATTGTACAGTCCTGAAAGGATAGATAATAACACAAACTATTCCTAGTTCAACAAACTAACTGTAACAGCTAGCTTTAAGACTTGAAAAACCTCCATCTTTCAGGTGTTAACAGTTCAAACAAAGGGTCAGTCTTAAGAGGTGAGTTTATATTGATCTATTTGCTGTAATTTGCATAGATACAATGCAGGGGAAACTTTTCTTTTTGCTACAGGAAACAAGTTTACATCAAAGAGCACTGAAAGGTGTTCTGTAAGTTCACAGAGCAAGAAACCCCTTTGGTCTAGATATCTGGATGGAAATCTCATGAAAACAGGCTCTTCCATAACATTTCCAGTCATTTCTAATCCTAGCTGGCTCAGAAACATCAGAGTGATAACATTTCTCAAGTTATTTTAGTAGCCCTGGCTTTAGTCAAACCCAGGAAGCATGTAAACTTTACAAACAAACAGAAGTCTAACAGACAGAGGAAGCCTCAGAAGAAAGGCTTACTTCAGATTTAGTTCATCTATGGATAAAATGTTTTGTGATATTAATAAAGATGCTTTGTACTTTCATCCCAGAATCCTGTCCCCCAAGGCCTAGTCTGCACTTCAATTTTTAAACTATGCAGTTCTGTAAGCTCAGAGTTCCTCACTGCCGTGGCTACATCTACTTTGTAAGCTGCCATATCCATGTGAGGCATTTTGTGCTACCATAGATTTTCTTGTTTCACTGTATCAAAATAAAACTCTATTTGGGGTTTACCGCTGTGGCTATAGGGGAAAATACTTCAACATGTACATGACTCTCCACCAGAACGAGAACAGTGAGAAAAGCGTGTGCTCTTCTCGTACTGTGCTGCTGTATTTTTTTTTTTACTGTGATCTTTTCTCAAATGTCAGGGTTGCAGGAGGTGATGCTTTGTGCGCCTTTCTCTTCTCTTTGCACATGTGCTATCAGTAACAGACCCAAAAGAGTATATCCTTGCCTACTGTTGTTTGATTTTATCCTTTATTCATGCCTATATTTGGAGTTTGAATGCAGTTCTCTCTTTGTTATTTCATAACTTTTACTCATTTCAGGCTTTTCTGAAGCTTTGAAATCAATCCACTTGCTTCAGAGTGGAGTCTGTGAAGCCCTAAGCCCTGAGATACTGGCATTGCATTAAATGATCAATGAATTGTCTTTTTCTTGCTTTGACAGTGGAGGTCAATATGGCAGATGCTGTGACATTCAGTAGCAGCCACGTTGAAACATTAATGACACCTTTTCTGTACTTTCGCCTACCATTTTGTGACTTCATTTAGAAATGACATGACTACAATGGAAACGAGTGTGCCCAACCCACATCAGTCCAGTAAAGATAAAACATAATTGCTTACAGCACATAAACTTGACAGCGTGTGCTTCACAGCAGTTTTCTATGTATTTTTAAAAAGAGCAAATTACAGTCTGCAGCTCAGTGTTAAATTTGCCAATAATTTTACCAGTCTAAAGAAAACTGAGAAGTTTGCCATTACTCAGTATTATTGTTCATTTGGCTCCTAGAATAGTCCAGTCTCGAGCGACAGAGTGACAAAACATTGCCAGGAGGAAGAATGCCACACAGATCACCAAGACACCAATATTATAAAACCACAAAGGTCTCTTTGAAGTTCCTTCACATGAAAGTACAGAGATAAGACAGTCTTACAAAGGAAAAACACTGCTAGTCTGTAAGCAGAGCAGGATACTGGGGGTATGGCTGTGAAAACACTTCCTCTGCAAAAACACTTGAATTCCTCTTGACTTCAGCAGAACTGGATGGATCTGATCTCTCAGTAGGTATTGCCTTATAGCCCATCACATCACTTCTCTACGGTTCATCCTTCAGGTCTGTCAGATGTGTGTTTCAAAGACAGAAGGTAGTTGTGAAGCAGATGTGCTTAATATTTACCAATCAGTTTGTGATCTTTGGATGAAAAGTGCGAAATATTACTGCTAACACGAATCTCTAGTTCTTTATAAATTCTCCAGCAGCTGATACTGACAGAAACTCTCCTTTCTTCAAGTCATGCCATATCCAACTCTTCAAAAAGTCCCACAACACACCCCATAGGTCTGAGTAGCAAACTGAATAAAACTGGCAAAAAGTCATAATACAGTATCTAATTGGTGGGATGGAGGGGGAAGTTTTAATTAGAGTAGCTTTAAATGCAGCTTAATAAAGTAGAGATATGCCTGGATATATATGTATTCAATTCTGTTTACAAGTACTATACTTGGTACAAGGATATTCCCCACTGATGAGCGAAAATATTTTCTTGGGTTGGGTTTATTGCCCATTTAAGATGACATCAGAGTCATCTGATTCTTGCATCGTCAAGGGTTCTTCAAAACAAAGAAACAGAGCCAGAGTTTTGGAGCTACTGCCTATAGGCAAACCTCATGGAAATAAAGAGATCTGAACTTAATAATGGTAAGTAAATTGAAAGCAAAATTTCCACAAGTAGTTCTAAAGTGTACACCATGAGCCTAATAGTGCTCTTTATTTTCTTTTTCAACCTCCATAAAATTCAACTTGTAACAACAATTCTATAGCACTGGCTTGAGCTCCAGTCACATCTTTTCAACTTAGAAAATTCAAGCAAGAGAAGGAAACATGATCCCATTTCCCCCTTGAGGTACCTGTTCACTCCACAATAGCTAAAAGAAACCTCTGTAAGATCAGTGCTTTGGTGCCAGCCATGGACATCCTCTTCTTGTTTCAGCCCACTCACGGGTTTTGATTCAGACTCAGGCAATTCTCAGTAGCAGGATGGTTATTCTACAGCAGGGTCATCCCTGAGCTCTACCTGTCTCCTGAGGCAGTTGGCTGGCCTCTGTGACTGCCCTGGTCATTGCTAGCAGTAGATGGCCCTGCTTCCATCACTCACAGACACAGCCCCACTTGCAAATGGTCCTTCCATTACTGCAACTCATGGTGGGTGCTTTCTACTGGCAATGTTTGTGGCTGGCTCTTCCTACTGACCAGGGCTGTTGTTAGCTGAATGCTAATTGCTCTTAGTTGTTCCAATAAGGTTTATTCCTAAGTATTCTTTCTCACCACCTATTTGCTGCTTTGCCTGTTAATTTGCTGACTGCTTCTCTAGTCTGTAGGGGAGGCTCTCACAACAACCCCTGTGGTGATTCAATTCTTCTATTAGGATTGGTGATGTGCAAAATCCACAGACTCCTCACTCCGAAACTGGATGACACCCTTCATGAAATCATTGTCATCCTCTGAAACTTAAAAGCTGCCCAGCTCCTTCTTTCCCCCGTATGAAGAATGATATCATGCTTTCTCCCTCTTTAAAATTTGTCTGTTCATAAAATAAATGGTCCCAAATACTGACAAAAAAACCCCCAAACAACTAAAAAAATATTCTCACTTCATGCTATTCCATTAGTCTTATCCAAACTCTTTCCTTTAACTTCTGAACAGAAACTAACTGGGAGTACTTCCCTGTCACAGTACTCAGGGTGTCTTCTCAGCCTTCTAATCAGCAGAATTATAATGTGTCATTGCTAGCATTGCTTTTGGTGACTTTGTTTTGATGATGATGATTATTATTATGTTATACTAATGATTTAATATTTTTCAGCAATGCAACAACCTTAAATGAAGAGCATTGTATGTGTGCAAAACAATACCAGAATTATACATCTCTCATCCAGGTTACATCTAAAGAGATCCTTCTAAGTGGTAGCTAAGCTTATTTTGCAGATTCAAAAATAGTCTTCCAATGTGTAACCAAACCATTCATGGATGAAAGATAGAACTTTTTTCTTTCCACAGCACAGCTCATTGGAGAGTGGACTCTCCAGTTGCTTGAATTGCACACCAGAACTTGTCATGAATGTCAGTGTCTTATTTCTGAGAGAAAGAGAAAAGTAGAGTGAATTTGATGTGGACCTTCACAATAGACCTTAAAAAGTTCAACTTTATGCCCAGGCCACAAGAGGCAACAGAATGAATTACAGCCAAACTCTGTCTGACGAGAGGCTAACAATTTGCAGAAAACTTGTACATCACTAAAGGCTAACTAATTTACCAGATGTATCAAGAAAAATCAAAGCTTATTACAAAATGTTCAAATAAAGAGTTTATAAAAACATCGAACAGTGTTAGACACAGAACAGTCGGCTAGGGAATTCCCATAAAAAACATGTCCTTTTGGTAACAATTCCCCATCGACAAATACTTTTTGAAATCTGCCAGCTAGCTAGATCTTAATCCATTTAATGTGTGTTATATCAACATTTTAACTGCTCTGGTGCTATACCAAATGGCTTTGCAGAAATATATATATGCTAAATCTGAACTATTAGGTTTATTAACCAACATGTGTTCTCATCAAAAAACAAAATAGCAGAAAACCTATTTTACACAAAATCGTGTTGATTGGCATGAATGTGTTCCATAATTCTTTATTGTCAGATCTTATCTCTGCTTTATCTTTATTTCACCTGTCAGTGAAAGCTAGCTAGGTTAAATTTAAAACTGAAACACCAGGAAAATATAAAAACTCTTTTAAAAATGACAAAGAAAAAAAAACACTGCCAAAATATGTAAATTAATCTTTACAGAGAATGCTCAACATCAACACCACTCTTTATCTGGATGGTTTATGGGTAAGGAAATTAGTAATATTACAGCCAAGGGACAAAGTTTTTCACACAAAGGGCAGAATGATCATATGTCATTGGAGAAGTCTGTATTACTGTTTCTCTGAATATAGATTTTTACAATTTGTTTTCTTTCCCTTGTTCATTATCTGTTCTATTTTTGGTATAAATTGAACCATTAGTTTTAATATGATTTAGATTTTTTAGATCTATGTTTGGATGGTTTTTAAGCTGTCCACAAAAGGTAATTTTTTTTCCATATGTTAAGAAAAAAATATCTTTAGCACTGATTGGGTGATAATTGCAAGACCTTAGTGCGCATTAAAAGAGTTTATTATTATTTATGGATAGATTGTTCACATAATGACCTCCTGGGCAGTGGTGGTGTTCCCCTGGGGAAAGTTTGTAAGGAGTTTGATGTACTATAATCCCAGAAAAGTGAAAATATTGATGTAGACTTTTTCTTGTGAAATGTTCAATATTTAGAACAATTTAACTTTAAATATTTGATTTAAATATTAAATATAAGAATAATTTAAAGAGTTAAATAATGACTATGGACTTGTCTTACTCATTTCTATGGCAAAAATCAGCATTAAAAAAATTTACAGCTTTAACAAAGATACAGAAAAAAAGAATGGGAGAGATGATGCTAGAAAGTTTGTTATATACAGTCCTAAGAGCTTTTTGACTAAAAATCTGTGCATTTCCAGATCACAATTCCAGTCAATGTCACTATTTGCCTTTTCTTCCCAAGAGGTACTAACATTCTTAGCATCATATAAGAAACTGCATAGTGAGGTAGGAGATAATAGTAGATTTTTACATATTTTGAATGTAAATATTTTGTGTTCTTATAAATATTTTTTTTGTCCTCAAGGCTTTTCAGTTACTGGATGTCTCCTTTCCAGTCCCCATTTCTATTTTGGGAATTCCCCAGAAGGGAAAATCTGCCATGCCTGAAGCACGTTTGAGGGGTAGTAAGAGATACTGATATAATCAAAAACACCCCAGCCATTCTAGGTGGAGCAATAGGTGCAGAAAGATGAAGGGTCTTTTCCAAGGACAAAGCAGAATTCAGCTCTCTTCTATTGTATGGTCATGATGCACTGAAGGTACTTTTCCCATCATGCAAAAATAAGATACTCTTAATGGATAGATGTGGATCACTCATCAAATTCATAAAAATGGATAATGTAACATAAATCAAATAAATTACTTGTGACATGGCAGCAACATAAAAAAGTACTATTCCTTTCCTTAAAAACAATGATTTTCTCCTTCCCAAATATACCGATGCTGCTTCTGTAAACAATTAAAGCAGATATTTTAAACAAAAAGGATTCATAAAAATGAAGCAGTGAATGGGAAATCAAAAAACCTTCACAATACGTGTGATCTGATGTCTGAGGAGTGAATATATATTTATAGTGCTTGAGTATTATCAAGGGAAAATAATTTGACTTGTTAACACCTGATCAGAAGAATTCACATTAGACTGATAAAATAAAAAGGAGGATCTTGTTAAAGCACTGGAAGTTGATGGAGTGTTTTGTGACTGATAGTCTCATTCTCAGCAAGACTAACAGTGTTTTTACAATCTAATTATAGAGGAAATTGGATACAAAATGTTATCATGTCTTTAAATGGGGGACTCAGGATGAATTAGTGGAAGTTTTAACAGGCTAAGTGGGAAAATGTTGATTAGTAGAACTCACATGACGTGGAAGGTTTGAATTTTTACATTTAGGAAAGAGAAACTTTAAAAATAATTTAACAAATGGTGTAAGGCTCCCTGGAACTGCTATTGCTCCCTTTTCTTTAGAAAATACTTTGAGGAGCATTGAGCGAGCATGGGCAAAGGAGAGCGGCCTAAAGCATTGCCAGCTTTGGTCTCCCACCCAGACCTTGGAGGAGATACACTCTTGTTTACCTCAGCCCCTGGAGCCTCACTGGGACCCCAGGCACCATCCTGGACATCAGAGCTGGAAAGCTCAGCAGCAACAATGATCACATCCATAGTGAATGCTCAGCTTAAAGCACAGCATCTACAGAAACACTTGCATTTGGTTGTGGTGGGTTTACCCTGGCTGGGTGCCTGGTGCCCACTCCTNCCCACTACATGGTATACCTCAGCCATGTGGGCAGTTCAAGGAGACACGCTTTAGGTCATATTTTATTCAAAGGGAGGGAAAACCAGACAAATGGCCACCAGCTCAGGCTCCCATGTCATACAGCCTCATGTACAACACTGTGGCTTCCCTGTTGCTCCGGGACCTTCTGTGTCCCATCCAGCTTGTCAGATCCACCTGAGACACACTGAGCAGGCATGCATTTTGGTCAGGGTGCTGGAGCTGGGAGGAGGATGAAGTGCCACATTGCCCCTAAGGATAACCCTCCTTAGAGGAAGAGCTGTCTACACATTCCTTAACCCTGACCTTGTCATAGGCTATAGATGTCCCATGGCCGGACAGAGGACACCTTGTAACCTGGGACAGCAGAAATTTGAGAGGTGCAAGAACCGGAGATCCAGTGCTGGGCTTGGGGGCATCTCTGAGAGCTCCATCTCCTTCTGAAAAATGTTTCCCCTGTGCCAGAGAGGTACGGGGCTATTTCCTCTGGTCTCTGTTAACATGGTGTAGTTCATGTACAGCACAGAGCTGGACCCATCCCATGAGCGCTCACACAACAGCATCCAGCCAGAGTGAAACCTTTCAATACCCCAGTGCAGGCAGACCTCTAGGTTTGGGAATTCTGCTTGACACCCAGATCCATAGGAATGGGACCCTGGCATCTTTCACTCCAGTTGTGTTTAATCATCCCCTCAGTCATCCCACAGCAGTAGTGATAATGTTATTGACTGATCACAGGAACTGTGATCACTGTGTCAATCTAATACTTTTAAGATAAGGTCAAGATATTATGATGATAAAATCACCTGAGGTTGTGGAAGCATATACGTATATATGGATATAGAAGATCATTTCAAAGCCCATCTAAGTCAATTAGGAATTTCCAATTTATCAGAATTAGCTCTAGCTTAAACCCTGTGGGACTGACATTTAAGGGACCTAGCAACTGGGCAGGGACCCTAGAGACTAGTTTATGCAACTGTATTTTCCATTCGCTTTTTGATGACATAAGTCACCTCTCCCTATGACTCAGTTTCCCCATATGCTAAGGGGGTTGTAAGCATGACCTTTCCTGGAGAACTATTTCTTTCTGAAGATGAAAAATCTATAGATAAAAGGGTGAGGTGAGATAGGTATTCTTATTTTGCACCTAAAAATGAGGCAAGAAGTTAAAAATACATGCAATAAAAGAAGATTAAAAACTTAGTCCATTTAATTAAATGATTTTGCTTCTGGTAGGGAATCTAAGCTCTCAGAAGGATTTTCTTGTTATTAGCAGACAATTTTCTCATCAGCAGCTGCAGAGATTAGTAATCTGCAGCTACCCAGAACTAAAATCTATACTGTCTGCATTCAGAGTGTGTCATTATCAAACACCAGAAGTGTGTTAATCACTCGGTTAGTGCAACAGTGGTAGCTAAAGCTGATTCCCAGCCTCGGACTCTGTACTCAGTGAACATAAAATGCAAAACTCTCCTTGCCTCTCCTTCAGGAAGTAGCTTGAGATTGGTCTTAGCTAGAAATCAAGCTGGAAAAAGAAGTCTGGGCCCTAATCTAATCAATGGAAACTCTCCTCACCTCTACAAAGCCAGGGTTTAGCCCTGTGTCCAAAAATAAATACCAAGGATTTTCCAGCGCATATCTGTGACTTTTAAGAATGAGCCTCTGTGGGCTTCCTCCAAGGGGCGGCAGCCAGCAGTGCTCTCGTCAGAAACATTTATTAGCATCTCCTCCATCAGAATGTCATATGAAATGTGCTTACCAGTGCTTGCAGCTATCACACTTGGTCAACTGTATCACAAAGCTTCTGACCTCAGAAGTGTATTTAAGAACGTTGTTTAGCTATGGCCAAGTTAAAGGTTGCTTGTCTGGAAGGTGTTTTGGAAGACAGTGCAGCTGCATACTTTGAATAACTGAATCAAGTGAATCTCACATGTTTAATAAAATTTTCATTGGTTTCTACAGCTACTGGGGCAGTGCAGGGGAGGATATGAGGTCCAGTCACGTAGCTGGAAATACAGAGGAAGACGTAGGATTCAATAATATTTCAGCTCCCCAGAATCCAGTAACAGGAGTTCATTGGCACATGAATCTTCCATTAACCACATTTTTGGAACCAGGCTGATGGTCAGGGAAAGCTTTGTGTTTGTCTGATAGATTTATGATAGGATTTCATTGTCCTCCTTCTTTATGTTTATCTGGCTCTGATTTGCAATGAAGCATTCCAAGGAATACTCTTGGGCTCTGACTGTATGAGAACCAAAACTGCTGAACTGAAATGGCTAAAACTTGCACATCTTGTCTAGGAGTCCATGAATCCTTGGAGATAATTAAGTAAGTCTTGTCGTTGAACTAGTTTGGACACTCAGACTGGCCAAAGCATCAAAGTGAGTCTTCATATGCTAATGGGATTTGGCAAGAGTTTTCTGTCACAAACAGAAATGCAAAATATAGCAATTTGTATAAATCAGGGCACACTCTAAAATACTCAGAACCCTCTGTTACCAGCACAGGCAAGGTTCTGTGAAGGAAGTGTATCTAATTAAAGTTTAGAGAGCAGAAATATGCAAATAGAAACTAAAAGCATTAGAAGGCAAGTGACAGTAGGGTTCAGGGAGTGTGAGGGGAAGGGTGGGCATCAGAGGTGCAAGTCACCAAGGCTGACCTCAGACCATGGAAGGAAAGATCATCACAGATGCCAGTAATGAAAGCAGTTGGGGGTGTGGTGTAACATTGGCTTCCCAATACCTCATTGACTAATAAAATGACCAATATCATAATAATGCTTTTCACCACAAAAAACTACAAGTGTCTAAAGACTTCAAAGATGGTAAACTCATTTTGTAGATGACGTATATTGATGAATAACTCAATTAAGAGCCCATAACCCACCACTCAAATTTAGAGCTGCTTCCCTCAAGCTACATAATGAATTGTTGTTGTATAATGTGAAACTTACTCCTTCTTTTAGCCAGGGGCTATTTTATTCGCTACTTACAATAAAAATAATAGTGGGTTTGTCTTCTTTATGATGATGTCAGTCACGAATGAAGGAGTACAAAGGAAACATACCCAATGTATGTCAGTAAAAATAATAGTAAGATTTAGCCATTTTGTAAGTATTTATTCTTGAAACAAACAAAATTGAAAAGATAAGGGGATTGTGTTTGGGGTTTTGTTGTTTGTTTGTTTTGGGTTTTGGTATACAGCTTTACACTGTTTTCACTCTTAAAAAAGAAAAGCAATGCTTGTAAAAAAAATTGTTTTCCCTGCTTTCTGGCCACAAATGTAAGCTACATGAAAAATTATTAAATTGCTTAATATTGATGCAATTGTTGATCATAGTTCTGTCGGTCATTTTAAGGAACCAGACCCACAACTTTGATTTGGAGTCAGTGAATCAGCCAAATCCAAACACAAATTCAGACTCAGACGCTTTATGCTGGAAATGTGGTTCAGGAAGCCACCTCAATAACCTTGCCTATTCATTCATTTGGCTTCTGTGAATGGAAGCCAGAGATCTGGGGTACTGGTTATAGAGGGTTGGTTTGGTTGTGGTTTGGGGTTTTTATTCTGAACAGAATACTGTTTTTTGACTGTGAATATTTATGTTATTTTATATAGCCTGATGTACTCAGATTAGGTCAGGCATCCTGAATTTGTCTGTAAACTGGCCAATATAAAATTACAGACCACACTTAGGTATCTTCCTATGTGTATTTTGTGCAGATAAATATCACCTAAGTGAAGGAGAATCAGCTTTTACAAAATAACAATATCTAAGATTTTACTAGAAATGGAAGCTGTAATTCTAACAGCCTGGCTTATCTTTAGAGAAAATTGTGAATTTATATGTTATTGTTCAATTATTTATTTCCTTGTTGTCAGGCATTTTATTTTTTATTGGTAACATCTGCAATTGAACCCACATCTGTTTATCAAAAGACAATTACTTTCTTTCAAATTATCTGTCCATGAGAGTATCATCCCATTTTGCAAGTTATGTATTTCACACAAGTCAATCTCTATCTGTTTGCAGATGAACAGATCTATTCAGCCATATGAAGGGGCTTATTTTAAAAATACAAATATTACCCCCCAACCAGATTGCTGCAAAATGAATTCTTCACATCTTCTCCTTGTGTATTTGAATACATATTCTTGACAGAAGGGAGGCATTTTTCAGCTGATCTTCCCTTCCCATTGCTCAAATTCAAGAACAGTCAGTGTTCAGCCTGGCCATTTTCTCATGGGAAGCAGGAAACAAGTCATACTCTGAACTATCAATCTGCACTTCTTAGCTGTCCCCCATTGGCATTTCAGAATATCGGAGATTTTCAATAATAATTGTGCAGCATTTTAGCTACACTGGTTACTCTTAATGAAGAGGATTTTGACTACTGGTAAAGCCAAGATTTCCAGTCTGAAGGAGAGGTTATTTCTCACTTAGCTTAGCTGCCTAAGAAGTGGGCACTTTCTTTAAATGACTGCCCAAGATCCCTCAAGAAAACCTTATCGCTTAAGAAGGGATGAACAGTCACCAGCAGTGTCTACATTTTTCTGCTGAAAAGGAAGAGAGAGGTTTAGTGACCAAGTATATCTAATACTTAGATATACAAAGTTAGGAGAGATGAACTCAAGCATGAGAAGTATATGTCAAAGCTAGGTAACAGCATTCTAAATTATAATTATACAAGCAGCACAAAAAAGCTTTGCCTGAATATAGATTAAAACTGTTATCACTTTGCTGCAAATCCATATCTACAAATGTTAGAACCAAAAATCTAAGACAGGATGTTAAAAATAGGTGTGTCAGGTTTATACTTGGATACCTAAAGAAGCAGTTAGAATTTTGTTTAAGCGTGTATACTGAGAAGAGACACATGGGCTAGAGCGGAGCTTGGCTTGGTGCTTTTGAAATGAAGTTATGTGTTGAAAGATTTAAACTGATAGAGAGATCTATTTTGTGCCATTACTATTGTTACTATTGGCTTTAGAATAAAGGGGTTTTATCCCCACATAGATCCACAATGGAATATCAAGTTTTCTTGCCTTGTTTCATAGTAAAATCAAAGGACAAGATTCAGATGTCCTGAAATCTTACCTCAGGTGGGACACACAAAGTCAAGCACCTCAGTCCAGGCATTCATGCTTATATTTGGACAGGCAATTCTCCAGCACCATTATACTGCCAAGGAGCTAAAATTCATAATGCAACTCACTTGCATGTACTCAGAAACACCCCAGCCTGCAATGACCATATCTTAATTTTGTCCTTATTCATCTGCATACTCTAAACTCTGCAAGAAACTGCAGGAGCACCTTGTACAAGTGTGTTCAGAACAGGCCTAATAAATGCTAACAGCAAGGGAGGATGTTAGCTGGAGAGCATTTGGTGGAAGTGGAAATTAGCTCTATTTCACCCACGCTCTCGAGTAACACTAGAGCTTTTATTTGAAAATCTCAGAAATCATAATGGATGAATTTTGACTGCTTTCAACCAGTGATCTAGAATGGACCTCACATGTAAGAACATGAAACAGGTTACATGTGTGTATGTGCAAGACCACATATCTGTGTGTGAGAGGTAGCATTTATAGTCTATGTGGAACTGAACCAATGTTTAGAGATGTGTTTCTGGGCTCCCTCATAGGAAACAGGGCAAGAAAAGGATGAAGATACACATTCAGCTCTCTTTACCTGCCAAGTAGTAGTATATTGAAAATAGTATATCTATCCAGGTAGATGGTTGATGCCTGTCCCAGGAAGCATCACTTATATAAAAATTGCTTCTTAGAGCATGAATCTGGAAATACCTTGAAAGATGGAGGCTCCTGAAGAGTTTTTTTGTCTTATCAGGTATGTAGAGATAGAGAGAATTGACCATAGATACAGAGAGAAATACTTTTCTGTTCTTGATACAACCAAAGGCTTGGATCTCTTAAATGATGGCCAATGACAGGATCAAGGCTAGCTTGGATGTTAAAAGCCTGCACTGCAAGAAAAATGCTCAAATAACAAGCACCACGTTCTTAGGGTCAAAAAATAAAAATATTAATAAAATACAGCAGGCTAGATGGGGAGAGTTTTTTGCCACCTCCTAAGGAGATTTTTAAATCAAAGGGGGACACTGTGATTAGATTAAGGCCCCAGAATGACAACAACTCAGCTTTCTCTTTGAACTCAGAGCAGCTCCCAGGATGAAGTGGTGTTCAAAGACAATTCCTTCGCATGAATAATATGGGGGAGGGTTTAATTACCACCTCCTCCTCTCATTCTTCATCTTCTCTAGCCAGAGAGCTCAGGTTTCAGCAGTTTTGTCTCTCATTGACAGTGTGGCAGACTGGGGGAAGGGATAGAAGGGAGGAAATACTACAAGGCTCGGAAAAAAGGGCAACAGCCAGTGAGCTGTAGCAAAAGGACAGAAAATAAAAAGGCACTGCCTCCTTCATGTATAAACCAGGAAAGAAAGAAGGAGCAAGCGAGCTATCCTACTGATATTATAAATCTCTGGAAAGGGTACTGTCAGAGAGAGCAAATTCTGTGCAAAACAATCCTACGGCTCAAAACTCACCTCACCTCATATAGCTATATGGGAACTATAGCATATACTGAGTAGAGCTGCTCTGAACCTGGTTTCACTCTGGCTAAGTTAGCTTAACTAGAGCTACAACGTATCCAGACCGAGAATGAGTAAATCCTAATATTATCCTGTGTGAACAAAGACCAAATTCATGTTGCCTTTATATTTAGGTTGTCACTTATCTCCTTTTTAATGGACATGATTTTATACATTGCTAATGTTATTGACCAGTAGCACTGAACAAAGAGAGAAGTGTGAGTCTGTTTTTACCAGATGTTGGATCTTTTCAAGTACAATTCACTTGAGCTCATATAATATTCACAGCTTAGAGTAGAGGTAAGAAATGCACTTGATAAGACAAGGGGTAACGGGTACAAACTGGAACACAGGAGGTTCCACTTAAATATGAGAAGAAACTTCTTCTCAGTGAGGGTAACAGGACACTGGAACGGGCTGCCCAGGGAGGTTGTGGAGTCTCCTTCTCTGGAGACATTCAAAACCCGTCTGGACATGTTCCTGTGTAACCTCATCTAGGCGATCCTGCTCCGGCAGGGGGATTGGACTAGATGATCTTTTAAGGTCCCTTCCAATCCCTGACATTCTGTGATTCTGTGATTCTGTGATTAATGAATATAGTTTACAATCAGCCGTGCTATCCCTTGTCTCTGTAGATCTCTTAAAACATATGCAATAAGGGTGCCCTCTCTGGACAAAACTGTAAGCTCTCCACATGCATTGCAGAGACAGGGATCGGGTTATATTTCCTTACTCTGATCAGCTCAAAGCTCTCTCTGTAACATTGGTGGCAAATAGCCTCTTGCCAATCTCTTCCTGGCTCATTTACCAGCTGAGAATATCTGAAATGCAGTGTCCCCAGCTGTAGGAACCTCACACCCTTCCTGACATGAACTTTCCCTTGCCAGGGCTCTGCCTTGAGTCAGTTGGAACCGAGTCCTGTGTTGTGTAAAGCTCACTTAGGCAATAGCAGCTGTGTGACGAAGCAGATTCCTCCCAGGCTGCTCCGTTTCCAGTGGTTTCTAACTAACCTCCCCAGTCTGTGCCAGGCATCGACAGGACAACCCACCGGGAGGGAATGGCTTCATTTGTTCTCCTCCAGCATCTGTGGAGGTGAAAAGGAGCAGAGTAGTCAGAGTGCACTTGTTTGAGTCCACCCAACCCAAGGGCACCCAAAGACATTAGAGACCAGGAGAAAAGGACTGTCAAATGTCTGATGTTTGAATTACTAAGTAGAAGAAGCCTAGAGTGTCAAGGACATTCTCAGGACCTCAGGCTGAGCTCAAGTTTCCATATCCCAACTGTTCCTGTGCTAAACAGCAATGGACTCTCCTAGAGAAACTCTTAGGCAGCTCTGCTTGCTGAGCAGAGGTCATATAAAGATTTATCACAGGGGCATTGAAGCAAGCACTCCCCCAAGCTTCAAGGACTTACCTGGAAAACAACATGGGCCAAATCAGAAGCAGCTCCACAGGTGCTCATATAGGCAAGAAACATGGGCAGAAAGAGAGTTGAAACTTAAGCCTGGTCTCAGGGCTATTTCTACCCTGTATAGGTGGCCTGTGAGATCCTTTGGTGGCATATACACTAAGGCAAGCCTAACCCTGCACCTCACAAGCTGCTGCTTGAGTGATTATCTCCACAGCAGGAGGGCAAGTGAGAAGCAGGAAATACTCAGTGGGGCTGCTGGTTTCTGTAGAAACAAAGGAAGACAGAAAGTAAAAAAGTTAAAAAAACCCCCAACTTTTATATTTTACTTCAGTGTAAGATTCTTCTCTCTTTCCAAGGAAGAATTAGAGATGAGCCAGTATAACGCATCACCAAGAATTAGTTCTACCCAGCTCCACACTTTGGGGGATTTGGTAGCTGATTTGCATTTACCAAAATATTGTCCCGCTGCTGGAGGAGTTTGATCAGCCACGCAGAAGATGATGAAAGGAATGACACCAGAGAAGATGGAGGTTCCCAGTAGCAGACACAAGACAAGGATTCAGGGAATGTTGAGGGCCTACCCTCCCTGTTGCAGCCAGCCCAAGTAGCCCACGCAATCAATGAACTTCTCTGGGGAAGACAGATCCTGGAAGAGAGAAGAAGATAAAGAAAGAGACATGGATGGATCATCCAAGATTAATGACGGAAAAAAATTGAAAGAACTTGTAGAAGGAAATTTTCACTATGCCAGAATGATTATTAATCCCCTGTAACTCCCTATGACTAAGAGCTGTTAAACTCCATTGGCATTTAAAAATGTAGATAATTCATTGAACAGACAAAAAGCAGCTAAGATATTGGGATATACAAACGGAATTTACTCTAATGGGCGGTTTTCATTCATGTGTTAGAATATTTTTTCAGAAGTGTTTATTATCTTGTCACTTTAACTTCAGGCAAGTTGTTTTTACCTCGTCTATTTTTACCTTTTCTTTTTTTTTTTTTAATTTGTCAATGTTTTTTAACTCTCATGTCTGTTTCTATGAAGTTAATCAGAGAGATATAGAAGTTTTGAAAATATTCCTAACTCTGGGTAAATAAGTGTAAAAAAAAAGAGCAAAATCAATTCCCTCACTGAGATAAACATGGGCACAACACTTAGCAGACATCACAGAAGCAAAACTTGACAGGAAATAAGCCTGGATGATGCAGCATCATTTGCCTTGTTACAAAATGAAATTTATAGCATTTTAATGTTATTTTTTTTGTGGCCTTTTGTCTTCAGGGTCCCTTTCACAGGTAAATCTAATGTAGCATCTTTGTTTTTCTTTGCTTTGGACAGCATGTCATTATTTAAGCAACATGACACTTTGAGTTACCCCTGCAAAGCAAAACTGGCATTCAGGTTTCCAACATGTTCAGCTGTAAGTGAAGACCATAGGGACAAGCATCAAATCTTTTGCCTAACAGGGATGATAAGACAGTAGGCACTACCAGGCTGCTTATACACCACATACTCCAAACTCAGGTATTTGCCATAGCTCTCAGCTGAAAAACTACCCTACTCTAGAATGAAGAGCTGGAACTGTGGCTGTACAAGGCTGCCAAAGCACCAATGTGTGGCAAACCCTTTGCAGCCTGGGGTTGGTGATGGGCAAAAAGCTAAAGTTCCAGGAGAAGCAAAAGACTGAAAGGCCCCTCTGAGGCTGCAGATACTCATGCATGAGTTATCATCACTCCAAGCATCCTCTGCTCTTGTGTGCACCTGCAAACTCCTTTTGAACATGCAAGTGGGGGGGTTCTTATTTCTTTGCTACCTCCTATGGGGAACATATGATGCTGCCTCCTGAATCTTCGAGCTTACGCTAAACTTACAATGTTTGTCTGAAATAGGGTAAAGAAGCACAAATCCACCTCTTGTAAAGCAAATCCTGCTAGTTCACTGAAACACAAGGCACTTTACTTCCTCCACGAGAGAGTCTAGAGCGGCTACGCAAACTCGAAGGCAGGACACTAGCTAAAGGCAGCTTTGAGAAGAAGGATTTGTGGTTTTGTTTTGCCATTGCTCCATTCTAGAAATAACAATCAAACCTCAGGAAGGGGTGAGGTGACTGTGAGTGCTGGTGAACAGATGCTATAGAGATATACCCAGCTGAGGCCTGGACCTGAGGTTGAGCATGGAAAGTCCCTCAGGAATGGCTCTGCACTTCCCGAGGAAGCAGTAAAAATGTTATAGGTCTCTGCAACCACTGGTGTTCACCTCCTTTCACAAATCACCTCTTTACATTCACATTCATGCCCACATTTATTGAATGTAAGAAACAATTAATATCCTTCTTTTTTTTCCATTGTTACAAGGAATTGTAACCCTAAACTCCGACAAGTATGGAGACAAATTCCTTCTGTTCCGGGTCCCAGGAGAGAGAAAGACTCAGTACATCCATGAGGTGGGGACACCAGAGGGTGAATCTAAGATAAAGCCACTTACTTTTCAGCCAAGACAGAGGACAGCTTTTCAGCCTGTTTCAGAGGACCAGGAGGATATAGGCTGCAGGTTTGAAGGACCTTGTAGACGTGCCTGGAAGGGAAGTGGGGGAAGAAATGTCCATTAGCTGCAACTTCCTTTGGACCAGGGTGCAGAGGGCATCCACAAAATTTTCTCTTGTTCTCCTGAGAACAGAGATTTATGAGAAGCTGTTCTCTAATTTAGTTCTGCCTTTCCTATGATTTCTCTGCCTACACTCAGGATGAGCCTCCTTCCAGTGAGGAGTACAAGTTACACAGATGAAGAAAACCCCTGATCTTCAAAGGGCTGCAGCTCACTGCCATAATGTCGTCATAGCATGGCTTAGTCCCGTCTGTATAGGCAAGATCAAACAGTATCCTGCAGAGTCAGGATGCTATTGCATTACAACATGACTCTTCCTTGTGACAGATTTGGCCAAAAGCCAGGCAACAAAATGGTCTGCTCAGAGTGAATGGACTTGGAGTTGTAGACAGCAGTTAGAGATTTATGCTGCTGCTGTTGGTTCAGTCTCCAAAGTACTCACATCAGAAATTAAATCAAGACGCTATTCCCCAGTACTTCAGGCTTACCCAGCCATATGCAAACCAATCGTATGAACTTTGTACCTTGTATGTCATCACTGACGTAGTTAAAAATCTTGGGGGTTTTCCTCTCAAAAATGTGTTAATCAAGTAAAGAAACTGATAATAATTAATATCAGTTAATAATAATCTGCAGAAAATGTGGCAGGGGGAAAATCCTTTGGGAATATACCTATGTGAGCATATCAAGAAATCACGCATGGTTAGCATGGCCTGAATGAGTGTATTTGATTGGGTCAAGCGATAGGCTGCAAAATCTTAAACTGCTGTAACCCAAGCCCCAACAATCATATGCCCACAGCATGTGAAGTCTGTGTCTATCCCAGTAAATGAAATTAGATGTCTGTCCACTGGTCCTGAAGGGTTATATTATGGTTTGTATTCTCATGACTGGGCTAGAGCCTGCAGCTGGTTCTGCCTGGTTTGGTACAGTTGACATAGCCTGACAAGCTGTCAGATGAGCGTATTCAAAAGAGGAAAAAAAATGTCTTTCTTGAAAGCTGAGACCTCTGCAGGTGACATTAAATGTCACAAGAGGACAGAGCTCTCTCCAGTATGTATTTGCAGACCAAGGATTTGTTAAGTGTCATGTCCAGCAGGACCCTGAGTTACAGATGGATGGCAGATGGAAGGTGGCACTTTTTACCACCAGTCAAAGAACATGGGTGCTTGCAGAATTACTATTTAAAGAACAGCATCAGAGCATTACGCTAAATTGTGTGTTTGCCTGCACAGACAATTGTATGAGATGCAGAGGGTTACTCCAGAAGGTTAATAAAATCAATGAGTAAGGTATATTTAACCTCTAGCAGGCACATGCCAGGAGCACTGAAGATATTTTAACAGTCAGATCACTGTTGTGTCCTCCAGCCACAGTGGGGAAAAGCCACTCACTAAACATGAGAAAATGCAATGTGGGATATGTCTCTTTAGAGATGATGCTCCTTTAAAAGTCAGTCCATGACATAGCACAACAGCTCTGAATTACCCTCTGTAGGAAGCTGCCATCCTCCACTGACTATGGAAAGATCTTGGAAAAACCATCTAGCCTTCCCCCACACTCTCTTCCTGCCCTAACATGCTGTTTTTAGCTTGGGGGGGGATCAGAGACACAGTGGCTGGCTGCTGCTACAGTGGGGACAGCAGGGTGGCAAGGCTCACAGCTGCCCTTGACAGATGAACCTGGAAGTTCATGCTTCTTCTCATGCCATTGTTTCCACGTCTGTGTCTACCCAGAGGATTTCCTCTTCCTATGACCAGATGTGGAAAGACTTTCCTCTGCTATAGGCCAGAAAGTCAATATCACTTCAGACCACAGCAAGCAGCAGTGGGAAAAGCTGAGCTCTGCATTGGGGTGCATTAACACTGCCAAAGCTCTGTTGATTCACCAGTAGCTCTGATATGTCACCTACTTCTGTGGCTGTGGTCAGGGAAGAGACTCCCTCCTCATTAAAGTTTCAGTCTGACAACAGGCATGAAAGAGCAGTGTCTTTGGAATCTACCTTCATAACCAGAACTGAAACCAACATTTTCAGCAAAAGGTTAAGGGAGCAAGTTGAATCAGCAGGCTCTGCAGTCTATCATTACTCGCAGGTTTGTTTTGGTGTCAGCACGTACATTCAAACATGTTTGCAAAAGGGCTGTGGCATGGTCATCATATTCAAGTCGTAAAGGAAAGCAAGAAAATTATTTGGCTTGTGTTTGCGGTGATGAGGTCTTGCCTTTGTGTGCAAACTGCTGGGGATCAGTAGTACTTTCTGCTATTCGTCATTTGTAAGCAGGTCTGCTCTCTTCAGTTTTGTTTCCTGCTCCTCAATGCATCACTACTGGACATTTTCACACACTCGGGATGCATTGCGTAACATGGGGCAAAAATCTTCAGCAACTAAGTGAACACCTGACCATCCAATAACCCAAACAGCTCAGCTATCATATGCTGCAACTCAGCCTCCTACCTAAACCACATGCCAAGAAAAGCCATGAAGGCCAGAGAGCTCCACAAAGTGGGACCTGCATCTTTCCCACAGCCTAACAGTATATCTCAGGCAAGAAAAAAATGTAGGCATATCCAGGTTCCTGGAACAGCAATTAATTGTTAGTGTTGTCACATAAGATGCTGTCGTAGACTAGTGTCTTGGGTCCCATCTTGCGATGTGCCCTTCCTTGATAAGATCTGCATGTCACAGGCATAACACACAGTCTTGCTTCTCAGAAGCCAGCTGGGAGCTCACAAGTATTAGGTTCATTGCTGATTTTTATCTACTTTTGATGCAAAATGTGTCATTAATTCAGAGCTAGTTCTCTGATGTTGATCTTCCAGAGAAAGGAACAAGAGATATATGTGCCTTTTGATTTCTGGCACATTTTCATACCACATGGGCAGAAAATGGACCTTCAAGTTGTATGAGGGCAGCTGCATCACTTTGGGTCTCCTGGGGCAGCTTTACTCACATGCCTGCAGGATGGTGACCCATCTCTCACTGAGCTGGTGATGGTAGGGAGGGGCTGTCAGTTTAATAGTATTCACTTCCCTAACACTGATCTGCAACACGAATCATGTTCTTGGAAATTGAGTAAAAGACCATGCAATTACTTAGGTAAAGTGGCAAGTTAGGGTGGACTACTTGGTAAATACTAGCAACAGACAAAAGAGCACCCTAAAAATAAATAAAAGGGGTATCCTGAGCCCCCACCTAAATCTTATACACTCTAGGAAAGGCTGACTCATTTTTTTTAATTTCAGTTAATGAAAATTTCATTTCAATGAAAATGGAAATGTAATTTCAATTCTTTTTTAAAAATTTTTTTTATTATAAAAAAGCACCTTAGAGGGTCCAGGCCCTCTGTCTTTGTTCCCATGTGGCAGCTGAGGATGACTGCACTGCCTCAGTTGGCAATGTTATTGGGAGAAGCAACCCATACATCAGGCTGGCAGAGGTGAGGACAATGCTGCAAGCAGGCTGTGACTGGCTGCACTGGCTGCCTAAGCAGCAGAGCCATTAGTAAAGACAACTACTGCCAACCAGACATGGAGCCTTCTGAAAACTACTCTGCTGCTGGGTGTAAAAACCACTATTCTACCCAGTTTCTCCATCTGAAGACAGCTGGGAATGTACAGGAGTAAGTCCCCATCCTGTGAGCAGCCTGCTGAAGGTGAGAGCCCTGATATCCTCCCAGGTTGGGAACTGGTCCTTTTCAGGGATGATCAGTCTCTTCAGACTGGTCAGGATCAGCCCTGCCAGGAGCTTGGCGGCAGTGAAATAGCATGGATGAACATGTTCTAGCCTTGAGCTGCCTAGCTCTGGTCAGTTTAGTTTACAGGCACAGTCGTCGGTAGATCTATCTTTCAATTGTATGTGCTCTTTGTTTTATGTGGTGTTATCTACAGATCCTACACAGAACATAATACTGCTATTTAAAAATAGCATTGAGTTGTTCTGAGCTGGGCTTTCAATACTGTCACATTAGACTGTAGGTATGAGATTAAATAATTTCTCTTAAATTATAATTCACAAAAGAAATCTCTAACTGATTTCTCTCTTACTTCAAACCTTCCTGAAGGGCATTTGTGCTGATAATCACAGTCCATTCTAGCCAAGAGTTCTGGACTCCTCTAAATGTGCACAACTTGTTACTCATTTGAACCTGTCTGCTATTAACTTCTAAATGTTGCTTCGAGTTATGGCTATGTTATATGAAAGAGAAATTGTTGGAAAGTTTCAATTTTGCAAGAGTGATTTCATTTTAAAGACCAGTAGTTTTCTCCAGATTCTGTAAAGCTTCACTTATAAATAACTGTGGATTTTAATGCCCAGAACATCGGCAGCCTATAAAATGGCTCTGAATATAGTGAAAACAACCACAGTTTTAGGTCTGTCTGTACCCAGTCTTCATAAGCCTCAAACTGCCCACAACATTTATATTAAAATCTGCAAGTAAATTCTTAGTTGCCATAAAAACATAATTTAGGGCACGATTCTGCTTTCACTTATACCCATATCAGTTTCTGTGACTTTCCCGCTTACAGTAGAATCTTCTAGATGTAGAAAGAGATGTGGAACACACTGACATGTCAGTCCAGTTACTGGCAGTTTCATGGAGTTTAGGGATAGAAGGAACTGCTAGATTGCTCAGTCTGACATCTTCTTTACAGAAATCCATATTCTTGTAGTGGTCCCAGTAAACTGCACTGAAATAAAATGTAGCTTTCAAAAAAGCATTGTATTTCAAAACATAAGAATCTACCACTGTCCTTCATTGTTCAGACAACTGTTAAAGAAAGCCCACTGTTAAATGTGCCTCCTGTCTAGCTTGATTATGTCTACCTTCCACTTTAGCTTTTCACTGTTACATGACAAAGATCCTTATTATCTCTCATTTTCTTTCTGTGAAGACAACCGTGCATTGCAGACAGCTTGCTTCTTGCTTTTCTTTTTGATCTGCATAGTAGCTGATCTGCAATAAAATGTGTGTAAATCCTTACCTTAGAGAAGATGCTAGATAAGAGTCCTTCAGCCTGGATGGGCTCAGCCACCTCAACTTCACTGAGAGTCCAGCTCTGGTCATATTTTCCTGACAGCAATGCAACTGAGGACACTTTAGGCCAGTCCTGCTGCCAACTACCACCGGCTGCTCATTTCCAACTGAGAACAGCCCCATTCTCCTCACCCTGGACAGTCACCTCATACACACACATAGGAAATGGCTTTCATGCTTTGTGGCTGTCTTCAGCAGGGGTCAGTTCACTGAAGCATTGAGTTAAGCACTGCAAACTCTGCTGGTCCAAGCGAGGGAGTATATTGACATGTGTGTATGTGCATGCATGGTGTATGTGAAGGGGGAGGATTGACACATATAAGAGTGATAGGAAAGAAGAGGCAGGAAAAATGTGCATGGAGCCATCCCCTCAGGATAAAAGGAACTCAATAGTTGCTACAGAGTGGCTAACACACCATCAACTCATCTACTAATTTGCTCTGTGGTAACCAATTTATTTAACCATAGCCTATGTCAAACTCCCCCCAAAATACATTTTGTCTGATCCCTGTCAGACAAACCCATTGTCTTATTAAGAAACTAAGTCAGGTCAGTTCATTAAGATCATTCTCCTACTGCTGGTGATCATCTACACCTGTGGACAGTGAAAGCCCAACAAGTCTCTTTTCCCTACTACTTGTGATTCTAAATCCCAGTAAGAAAACGGGAGTGTTTGATAATGGTAACCATGTAGACGTAACATAACATATAAACGTAGATGTGATATACTTCCAATGAAGCACATCTGCATCTGTTTTTGATAGCACTACATAGATTGGCATTAATCATATCCTCCTACTTTTAATTCCTTCCTGATAGGCGAACCTAGCTTTAGTGACCTACGTTATCCCGCTTGCCCTGACAGCACAATCACACAACATGAGCTATGGCTGAGAAGGAAGTAGCTGTGGACATGAGAGACTCACCACTCCCATTATGTCATTTTCTAAAACAAAGTTTCACTGTGATTTAAGTGCTGCTGTTGCTGCCCCTGTAATACAAGTAGGACGCAAAGATTTGTGCCTCACCAGACTCTGTCTCTTGATCCCTGTTCAAACCTAAAGAGCATGGGATTAAGCAACGGGACACTGTGTATTTCCAGAGTAATATACAGTCTTCAGCAGAGGAGACATGCAGCCTCCAAATGTAAACTATTAAAAGGTGGAATACAAAAAAAAGAGAAATATTAGTTCATTTGTAACATTTGGTTACAAAAAGAAGCAAAAATCAAACACCCCTCCCTCCCAAACCTCATTTCAGAAATTATCCTAGATATGAAGTCCTCTGGGCAGGACATACATGTCTCTGAATCCAGACAAGGCAAACAAGTGCCCAGAGAGAGGCTGACAGCAACAGCTCCCCAGGGCACAGCTTTGAGTGTAGCCATGTTCAAGGACAGATTCGGGACATCTGTGTTACAACTTAATCCTCTCTTGCCTCTAGTAGCACCACAGAAAGTCTGATGTCAGGAAATCATGCTTTAGGACTAACACAGACATCAAGGACTTGGTTACATATATTGTGGTAGCAGAGCTCGGCAATAGCTCCTTGCCTCACTAAATAACAAATATTCATCCTTTTATAAGCCTGGCTTACACGGGATATTTGGGCAGTAGGAAGGTTAGTGTGGACAGGGGATTCAGTAGCCCTCTTGACACCCTTCTGCTCTATGGCCCTGCTTGGGACACTGCAATTTGTCCCTTGCCTGATGAGAAAGATGTGCTGGGTTCTGTAACACAGACTATGTGGAGGTGGTTGGAGTATGGGAATGGTGCTGCCAAGGGAGGAAGGCCTGAAAAGGAGGAATACCTGAAAGCCCTGATAGACTTCATGCTTGCTAAGCCATGCTGTATTTTCAAGGACACGTTAAACCATCATAAACCAGATTGCTGCCAAAATCTGTTGTTCTTCCTTCTACTCTGACCAAGTCACTTGTTCTTACTTTCTTTGCTGCTCCCACTCCCCAGACAGCTATTTTCTAACCTGGGTTAGTTCTCCTGACGTAGAGATAGTGAGGAGACAGAAATGAGGAGCCCAAAGCAGGAGGGGGGTGAGATAGCTGCTTTTCCTGGCACTGCCAGGTTAAAACTGTCACAAATCTCTGGCTTAAACTAGTAGACATGTCATTTGAGGCAGATCAATTGCTCCCTTGGGAGACTAAACACACCCAAAAATCTGATCACTTCCCTGAGGTACCCAAAAAATCTGTGCTTTTGGTATCCACCAACTTAAAGCCACAGAATCACAGAATAGTAGGGTCTGGAAGGGACCTCTGGGGATCATCCAGTCTAACCCCCCTGCCAAAGCAGTTTCACCTAGGACAGGTTACACAGGAATGTGTCCAGGCGGGTTTTGAAAGTCTCCAGAGAAGGAGACTTCACAACCTTTCTGGGCAGCCTCTTCCAGGGCTCCATCACCCACATAGTAAAGAAGTTCCTCCTCATGTCGAGGTGGAACTTCCTGTGTTTCAGTTTGTGCCTGTTTTCCCTCATCTCATGACTAGGCACCATTGAAAAGAGACTGATTGCTCCACCTTCCTGACACCCACCTTTCAGATATTTATAAAAATTGATCAGATCCTTTCTCAGCTTTCTCTTCTCCAAGCTAAGCCCCAGGTCTCTCAGACTTTCCTCGTTAGGGAGATGTTAAAGTCCCTTAATTATCCTCGTAGCCCTTCATTGGACTCTCTCCAGTAATTCCTGTTACTCTTGAACTGGGGAGCCCAGAACTGAACACAAACCATTTATTGCACATCAGTGTGCTTGCAGAGGTGTCCCACACTCCAGCAGGTAACAACGGGGGATAACTCTGCAAGGAGTCACCGCCGAGTTTCCCAACGGTGTCTGGACGCGGTCCCCTTTGTGGGCTCGATGCAGCGACCTTTGTGGTCCTTGAGAAAACCTCACGGGAGAATGAGAAGCGGATCCTCCCCTCCTCCCATCCCCCCGGAGAATCCGCCAGCGCATCGCGGCTGGGATCCCAGCCGGGGTGTCACCAGGCTCCGCGCCGCTCCCCTCACTTCAACAGTGCCACCTAGTGCCCTAGGAACAGCAACTCAAGTGGAGAAATCCACCTCGGAGGCAGAGAGCACTTACAAAGGGAAGGAGCCCGTGAGAGCTGCTGGCAGGCGGCAGGCGGCGGGGTGTGCTGTTCACTTCTGATGGCCCTGGCTCACTGTAACATCAAGAGCGCACAGAGAGAACCTTTCTGGTTAAAAAAAAAAGTAGTAATAAATAATCACAATTCTCCAGTCCTTAAATTGTCTAATGTGCTTCCGTTTTAATGCAAGTGGCATGGGTATGATTGCCAGTGGGAGCTTCCCTGGGTATTTACTATAGCGAATGTTTCCGAGAGTGAATGGGTAAAGCAGGATTGGAAACTGCAAAGTTCATCCATTCATAGAGGCAATTCCCTTATTAATAAAAACCAGCAGCAGCAAAATCTGTCCCAGCCGAATAGTGGCTATGGGAGAAACGAGTCCCACACCCCAAGCTTAGAGACGTAGGGAGTGGGGAAAGTGGGGGTTCCCCGTAACTGTGGGGCATGAATAGGAAATCAGGTGGTGGCGACATATGTGTATTGCATTTCTCTCCAAAATTTGCAACTTAGCTAATTGAATTCCTGACGCTGAACTGGCCCTTGGCCGAGATTATTTCAATGGGTAGGGTTGGTTTCTTTTTTTTCCCTCCTTAGAGAAGTTCCCTCCCTCCTACCCATCCTCCGCCTATTAAAACAACTCAAGTCTCACTTGTTAAAAGACCCCATAACGTGGAGGAGGCAGAAAAGCAGCAGCAGCAGCAGGAAAGAAAAAGACGTCTGGAAAATATTACCCGTTTGCTGCTGCTGAGAAACCTCATTGAAACAGTTACTTGGTCAGCAAGGCATCACCAAAGAGACTTTATCTGATGCTATACATCTCTCAAACTTTCAGGCGCTGCCTTGCAACTTCTCCAGGCTCCTAGCTAGCCGGGCTTGAAATAAGATCTTCAGCTTCGACCACGAGAAACTAACTCCTAATTTATTACTTTTATTTTTTATTAATTATTATTATTATTTGAAAAAAAAAAAAATCCCACAACTTTAAGCTAGACACTGAAGCAGAGAAAGACAAATACATGGTAATTGTGAAAACACGTGGGAGAAAATGAGTAGGACTGAATAGCCTTGAACTATTTTTTATTTTCATTTTTAATTAATTTTTATTTCTGAGCGTCTCAATAAGTCCCTGAAAAGTGCGATTTGTTCTTTTACCTCAAACTTGGAAACTGTTCAGCGGGAGCAACGGTACGTGAGACCACACAGCTGGCTGGAGCCCCTCTATGACCAGAGGACAGAAGGACAAACAAGGTAGGTGATTTATGATTACGCTTCCGCCGTCTCAAGAGCAGAAGACCCTCTCCTCCCATTCCCACTAATCAAGGGAGGAAAGCTGAAACAGATCCCCAAGATACAAGTGGGGCTGGGGGAGGATCTTACCGGCTCCACATTACACCTATTTCAACAATGAATAGGACCGCAGTGAGGATGAATGAGGTTTTCAGCTTCGACCCCTCCACCGAGTAATCCATTTAAGATATTGCTGAGCTTTAAGATTTGGAAAAAAAAACCAAACCAAAAAAAGACCAAACGTCCCAAAAAAATAAAAAACCCCAAACCCCCAATCAAACCTAAAATTAAAATTAAATCGAGCAACAGGTTAGGCAGTCGCTCCGCTCAGCCCAGCTGGGGAGTCCAGACCTGCTCACAGCCCGGGCTGGTTTCTCCTCGGCCGTCTCCTGCTTCTGCATCCTGGGAAGGGAGGGGGGACGTGACAGGAGCGGAGGGAGGGATGGGAGTGCTGGAGGGAAGGCGAGGAGGCGGCCGGCGGGAGGAGGGCTGAAGTCCCGCCTAGGAGGGAAGAAACCGAGGCGAGCGGGCTGCCACGGCGCCGCGCTGAGCGGAGAGGGCGGTTTCCCGAGGGAGGGACTGGAGAGAAGGGCTGCGGTGGGGAGGGAGCTGAGGCTGCCCGCGAACTTCCAGCGCTACACGCCTGAGCGCGGCCCCGCCCCGTCGGGCAGCCCGCCGGCGAGACCCGGGCTGGCGGCGGGGCCGGCTGGAGGGGGTCACACCGAGGGGGCCGCAGTCGCGGAAGCAGCTCCAGCGCAGCCTTGACCGCCCCTGCCCGGCTGGCGTCGGGCGGGGAANGAGCCGAGCGGACCCGGCCCGGGGCACCGCCCACGCCGCTTCCTCCGTGCTCACTCCTCGACAGTCCCCGCGGCCGCCTTCCAGTCTGGAGATCCCGCCGCTGGCCTTCCGCAGACCTATCCCCGGTGTCCCTTCCCTGCACCTGTTCACGTGTCGGTGTCTCTCGGACACGGTCGAGACCCAGCTCTTAAGAGTCTTAATAACTCTAACTAAAGAGTGTTTTGGGTTGGAAGGGACCTTTAAAGGTCCTCTAGTCCAACCCCACTACAATGCGCATGGACATCTTAAACCAAATCAAGTTGCTCAGAGCCCCGTCCAACCTGACCTTGAATGTTTATAGGGATGGGGCACCTATCACCTCTGGCAACTTGTGCCAGGGTCTCGCCACCTTCATGGTAAAAAATTTCCTCCTTATATCTAGTCTAAATCTACCCTCATTTCAATTAAATCCATTACCCCTTGTCCTATCGCCAACATGCTCTTCTAAAAAGTTTGTCCCCATCTTTCTAAAAGACCTCATCTGAGTATTGAAAGGCTGCAATAAGGTCTCTTATCTTGCTAGACTCTGTGCTGGCAAAGAGGGATGAAAGAGACCTTAAAAGAGAATTTATGCTATTTCTTTGACCCAAGAGAGAAGACCCCAATATACTAGAACACTCCTGGTGAGTGTTGTCCAACCCCTTTGTCAGGGCCCACAATGACCCCACATCTCCCAAGACATAGCTGCTCCACTTTAGCTGCTTCTCAATTCCTTCCTTATATGGATCATTTTTCCATAGTCACACATGGACTTTTTCTCCAGCACCCATTGTATTCAATGCCGGTGCCTTGGGGTTTCTTTCAGTGAGTAGATTGATCATTTTATTTGAGGGTGATAGCACTGAAATATGTTCTCTTTCCCTGAAAAACTGCTCAAAATCCAGCCTGCACCAGTGTTGGAGTGACTGGTGTCAATAGTCAGGATTTTATTTCATACTAGTAAATCTTTCTTATCCCAGTGGAAAGAGCCTACTACTGGATTCAGTGTAGCTTCCCATGATAGTTTGCTAGGAACAAACTCAGCTACTCGTATTTATGGTGTGAAAACAAATTTGCCTTATTTTCTTACTATTCAAGATTAGTGTATAAAGCAGCAAATTACTCTTCCATTCAGTGTAGTGGGACTTGACTAAGTCAAACAAGATATGACCTGAGCTTTATAAACAAATTACAAGATAGTAAGCTATGAACACCAAATAAACATTTATTTGTTGGAGTAAGGCATGGAGTAGTTTTGTGCTACAGGTGTCCATGAACTTCGTAACCAGCAACCAGAACATATTTCTAAACTAGATTTTTGTTTAACTACAGTCCAAAAAATCTGAGCATGAATTTATTCTATTGTTTTATTTCTTAGAGCGTTTATCTGCATTTGTTGTTTAGTTTTTGTTTTGTTTTGTTTTTTGCTTTCTTTTGCTTAATTTATCTAGTGTATCACTGTCTACAGTTGGGACAAATCCAACCAGCAGCTGTAGAATTCATTCCACATTGGATACTCAAACCTGTAAGAGACCAAATTTGGGCAGTTTAGTGGGAAATATACATTGAGTAGACAGGAGATTCTTGATTTGCTGATCAAAGCCTGTGCATGCAGATACAGTTTGACATCATTACTAATCCTGTTCCTTACTTTAAACTTAACCCTGGAGTTAATTTTAGTTGTATGTGAGCCCTTTCCAGAAGATCAATGGCATGACAAAATCTGGAAGTGATAAATAACCAAAAGCACCAGATATGGTAACTCTACCTGTTGTAAAGATGTACAGATGTAACATAACTTCTCAGTTTCCTCTCTGCAGGCTGTAAAATAGAAGAGGGAGTCTGGACAGCTATTATGTGCTTGTAATTAATGTGTACCTGGAATCATTTGTACTTCAAAGATAAGTGGTTTGTTTTGCCACCAAAATAAGGCTAATAATGAATCCAAATATTGGCTGGAAAACTGTAGCCCTCATATACTGCTTGTCTGTACACACAGCGTATATGCATGTAATGGAACATGCAGGATGTGTCAGCCTATGTACACTCACGTGCACTCAAACACATCCATATCATTGAAGGAGCTGCTCTATTGAAGCCAGTGCTATTTTCACAAGTAAAGAGGGTTATTTAAGGCTTATAAAAGATGATAATCTTCCTTTGGTTGTGTGCAAAACAGCCCTCAGTAGCTGTATACACTTACACTCGTGTCAGCTTTTATGCTGCCAGCCTCACTGATCTCAGGCATCCTGCTGAGTAAGGGTTGAATGTTTATTACAGACAAACCCCTATTGACTGTACTTTCAGGTGAATATAGGCAAGGGAAATAGGAAGTGGTGTGGTTTTTGTTGGGTTATTTTGAGGCAAAATAGTTATATGGAACTAGAGAGCTGGTGGGTCTCATATTGTACCAGAAAGAGTAACATTACAAGTATCAGTAACCTGAGCAGTATGAGGGATTTTGTAGACTTCCATGGACCTCTTGTGGGATCGTGATTCCCATTCTACAGGTGAGGAAGCTGAGACAGAGAGAGATGAATTACCTAAGGTAATTCACCCAGCACTACGAGGAAGAAATTCCAAATTACCTTGGTTCCACCTTTAGGTTCTCTAACATAAGAAATTCAGGGGTTAAGCAATGACCCATCTGACAACCTTTATAAGGGATATTAATCTCTAGAATAAATTTGTCGAATGCATGCATACATTTTTATCACAAGTATCCCAGAAATAGCAGCTTTGCAGAGAAACATTTTTTTATGCCAGCACTATGGAACTGTAAGATAAATTATCCACTGATTTCCCTCTTCGGCAAAATACTTAAATGCACATTTATCTTTAATGACAGACTTACATGCTTTGCTGCATCCAAAGCCTCAGCGCTAAGGCTCAGAGGACAATGACTAGTAGACATTCAAGATCTCAGCTTCTATACAGGCCTGTAGAAATGAGACCTTTTCAAAGGTTTTCAGTGCTCCGCACTTCTGATTGCAAGAATGATTTGCAGATAAGTCTGTCATGCAGATCGCATATGCGAAGCTAGTTTGTTTTATCAAATTAATTTGAAGCCAATGCCACAAGTGTTCCCTCCAACCAAATTGCTTGGGTTTGCATTGCAAAGCAATCACTGGGCACACAAACTGGATTCTTGAATTCAACTAATTGCAGGATGTACCCCTGAAACACACTTTTCAGACTGTAATGAGTTTTCAGTCCATGGGGTCTGACTAAACTTAGTTCAGAGTAAAATACAAAAATGAGTGGAGGGTCGAGTCAGGCCCTCAGCACCAGGTGTTCCCATTTGCAGATCTGTTCCTGTGGTATTAGACTATTTGCTGATGTGGCCATAGCCTTAGATGTCTAGAGAGAGGCACGGCTCTTTTGAACCTTTAGAGGTGAAGGGGACAAAGTAAGCACACTTGTGACTGAAACTTTACTTTGTCTCCTGGACAAATATTGACTTTTGCAGTACAGGTTTTTATAAAAATGTCTTCTAATGTTTGGAATTAGTAAGTGCTAATTCTTTCAACCAAACTTTCAAATCATTATGTTCTATGTACAAGCTTCCTGTGCCTCCCCCTCTCACTTTTTAATCTGTTGGGGAAAAGCTAGCCAGAAGTACTACATGGCAATATGTTTGAGTGTTGTACATGAGAGATGACTTCTGAAACAGATGAAGTAGTGAGCTGCTTCCCATGTGTTGCAAGCAAACCCAAATTCAATTTGACTGACCTCCAGTCAGTTCCATGCCCTATATCAGCAGATGCCAGAGAACACCTGATTGCTTCCGTGGTCCTCATAGCAGCTGCATAAAGACTAGTGCGGAATAAGTGAACAGTGATCAGATGTCAATAACTCATAGGTTTCCTGTATATGTATTTGCCCTTCTGTTTGTTACTCTCTTGATGTATTGGTAACAAATTAAGCTTTTTTCTTCCTCTTTGCCTCCTGACTTTGCAAAGGGATGAACTATCTGCAGGTCTTGTTACTCTCAGGAAAGCATGAAAGCTGATTAATAATTATATAGGTGGCTTCTGCTATATGACTTTGGAGGGGGAGAAAGTGGTACTTTATCATGGAAGTCAACAGTGTTCTTTGCTGAATAAAGACCCAGTCCAAAGGAGGATGTAAGAACCTGCTGAATTTCAGTCAAGCACTTAGATCTTATTAAAGTTATGTCTATGTAACATAACTATAGTTAAATGCTAGCATAAATATTTTTCAGAATAGAGAGAACTCAAGCATATTTTGCTATGTTTTTCTAATTTGAGATCTAAGGTATTATTCAGTTTGAGAAAGGAGTGTGATCTCTACTGTTAGAGTTAACATCTCAGTCATTATATGCACAGCGTAGGTATGAGTCAACTCTTTGTTAACCTGAAATATTTTATGAAACTAATGTTAGGATACTACAACTTTTAGTTATGCCCATTGTTAACAGTAAGGTAGAGTAAGTTCTCCTTGATCACTCGTGACCAAAAAAAAATACTCTTTGTGTGGTTTTATCAGGATGCCAAAAGAGACAATGTCAAACAGCTCACTAGGTGGACTTTGATGTCAAGTACATACAAGGATTCATTTCTTGGCCATGCTTTTCCATAGGAGTCTCCAAAGAAAGGCACACATTGCCTCCTCTTGTACAGTTGCTATAAGGCACATATATACATGGGACTGCTTGGTGAATCAAAATGTGTTGCTGAATCAGCAACAGCCTACGTAGCATCAGGATTTAACACATGGCTTTCAATTCCATTTTTACTAGGTGGTCTGGTTAGCGCTTACCAGCTCCATCCATGGAAATAAACAGCTGCAAGATCATGACAACAAATTGCTCAGTAATAAACTTCAAAGCCTCTCTACATATATTCATCTTGTACATACAAACCTTGAGCCTCTTTGCTGGAGGCTGTGTAAATCTTGTACTGACTTCAGCACTGCAGGGTTAGGTGAAGGTGCCCATAGATGATTTGGGTGCCCAAACTGCAGAGTAGAATTAGAGGTCCTGTCTCAGGCTTCCTATGCAGTACATAGACGCCTCCAAAAAGAGTCTGACACAACCAGTGCAATCTTATTGTACCCTGGAAATGTTGTTCAGGGCTTATGCAAAGCAATGGACTCTCCAACTGCTGCTAAACAGCTTTCACTCTTAAAAAATAATAATAATAAAGAAAGAATAGTACAGGAAGTATCTTCCTTCTCTGGTTTTACAGAACTGGCTAAAAATCTTCCAAGGAAGTGAAAGATCCAGGTTTGACTCCAGACACAGTGAGGTAACCCACCAAGTCACCTTCTCACCAGTTGAGGAGCTCTGTTCCTCTCCTTACTCCGACACCTGTTCCCATGTAGCAGCAGTTCCATGTGCATACCGAAATGACCTGCAATTATCTTTGTGGGATCTAGGAATGTGGACTGTCTGACTGCATGTCTTCCATGTGTTGAGCACCTCGTTCCTAGCCTAGGCAGTGTTTTTTTTCATTTTTTAAGTGCTGCAGTGCCTATTTTCTAGGACAATCTTAGTGGGTTAAATCCCTCAAGGAGCTGAAGATCCATTAGGCTGAGACATAAACAAAACACTAAGCTGTGCTGATCATACAAGGTGTGTACAGTACCCTCCACCAGTTAGTCAGCTGTTGAATAGGGCTGTAGTAATGGCAACTTTGAATATAAGCAATTGCATTATTTTCTGAAAGAATATTGCTAGCACTTAGAAAGAGTGATTGTCAACAAAATGACTGAAAAATAAATATGACTTTGAAAGTTAATGTGATGTCATTCACCAAGCATTTGACACTTGCATCTTGTCTCAGCATGGCATTATCCTAGCCTTGCACTGTTAAAACGCAGTGCTGTACACTAGTTCTTTGGTAATGCTTGATTCTTCATGTGTCAAGTTCAGGAAACTTCAGGAATGGATTTCAATTGATGTCTCACTAAGGGTGTCCTTTTACACTTCACCATGTTAGGCCAGACTAGATACTCATAGCAACACTGTCTGACCTTAAAATCTCTGTTGCAGCTATTCCCTACCCTCAGTGCTAATATTTGACTCAGCAGTTTGTTTCTGGCCCCAGACTTGTACAAACGTCATTTCCTTTTAACTTCTTGACTCAAATATTAGAGAGGGGTGGAGAATTTTTGGCTTCTTTGCCATTGTTTGGGCACGTTCAAGTTGATAAAGATCAGTTCTGCTGGGCAAGCTATCAATAGCTCACGTGCTAAAGCTTGAGAATATTGAGTAACTTTTTCCAGACTTTCCCTGAGATCCAGTCAGTTAAAAGACTATACATAAAAACCTCAATTGCACATACAAAGGGGAAAGTTTCTTTGATGAAAGCCAGGAATTTAGATCAAAACACAGTTTATTTTCCCAAGGTTGACAGTGAAAGGATAGAAGAAAAATGCTGTTTTATTAAGACCAGAAATCCATTTCCTGATCTTAAAAGACTGGGTTTTTGCGAGGGAGAGAAGCTGTGCTGTAATGACAAGATCAGAAAATTCTTTTTTTTTTTCCCTTTCATGCGGAAACACTTCATAGGAAGAGAAAAGCAATAGCCAATTAATATAAGAGAAGCCTGGTACATCATATAGTCAGTGAAATGTAAATGTTCCAGATCTTCATTTAAATCCTGTGAGCCCTACCCATACAAGTGGTCCATTTATTTCAGCTATATAATTCTTAATGTAAGCAGACTTTAGCCCGTACTTACTAGTAGGAATTTTCTATTTCTGTCAAGAAAAGAGAAGTAGTGGACCCTAAATAGGAAAGCACAGTACAACTGCACCATTAATGAAACATTTACCTTGATGTTCGCGACCTTCTCCGTGCCTGATGGATTAATAAACACACAGGCTATTTGACTTCAAGGTAATCTAGAGGGGATCCATTACTTAATCTGTTTTCTAAAGCCAGTCTATTTTGGGCACTGGGTTTTAATTCACCTATAGTGGTGGTAAGCATAAGCCATCTTTTATAAAGCTTCTTTATGACCCCTGTTGTGAAAGACATTCAGACAAGCCAGAGCGGGGACGGTCCCTTTAGCTGGTGGGTGATTACAGCACCTGTTGGAACCCAGCCGTAAGTATTCAAGGAAGTCCTAGAGATAGGGTCCAATTTCTTTAACAGTGCCTCCAAATATACATTTAAGAGGCTTCCTCCTGTCTTGAAATTTAAGATCCTAAATAGCCAGTGGAAAAAAGCATAGTCTTTGTAACTTTAGACTTTATGCTCGTCTGGTTTATTTTTATTTTGTAAGTGATTCTGTGTTGACTTCTTTTTTTCCAAGACGATAACTTTTGAGACAGAAATATAACTGATGACAGCTATGCTGCTGCAGCTTGGTAATATTTTTTCATGAAAGAGTTAAATACATATATGATGTAAGGAAGCACTGTTCCAACATCAGCTTTGGCCAACAGATGGTGAAACAAACATGATCAGCAGACGAGCAAGATGATTGCAGCAGGGAAAATATGAATAATAGTAAGAAAATACAAATACTCTACTTGGCCCTAATTCAGCAAAATATTCAAGCATGAATTTCAGATTCATTGACTTGCAATGTATTTGCTGGGTTAGCCTTAAACAGACATTATCTGGTTTATGTCCCTAATGTCAAATGCAGCAATTGACATAAAACAGTGTCATTAACTTTCCTGTAATTCTGAGAAAGCTGTTACATAAAATACTTAGTGTAATTGCCAACAAAAAGCAGTTAGGTAACAATACATTCTGCCTGTCTGCCGGCCTACATCATTTGACTCAAGAATGCCAGAGCACCCTCCATGCCAGCCCGCAACTCAATAGCCCAGAGATTAGGTGAGAAGACTTTGCAGCCAGGTAACCTAAATATGTAGAAGTGGTCAGAATCAACTGGTGTTCTAATGAATTTCTGAGTCCAGGGTGGAGTCTTGGCTTTGTTAAATTATTATGTACTTTTGCCACAGACCTTTAGCCCTATACACACATGCTCACACATGCTTATATCTATGTACACAAAACAAATGTATGAATAATACATTTTTGCAATGGTATTGAGAAGACCTTTTAAAGCAGATGTCTGACTATATAAATATAAATTATAAATATAGTCAGACATCTGTTTAAAAAATTATAAATACATTCAGACATCTGCTTTAGGAATGTCTTTCCAATATTTTTGCAAACATAACTAAGCGACAGAAGCAATTCAGGGCGGGATGCAGTCATGACATGGATGGGGAATGAGGAGGGGCTGCTCAGACATTCAGCTGTTCTGCTCGCCCGTAACCATGTGAAGCGAGTGGTGGCCCAAAAGGCCCTTCTCCATCCCCCTCAGGGTAATATGACAGAGCATCTTATTCAGCACACCCAGGCTGCCAAAATATGACCTTGACACAGACACAGCCTTCTGCGAGGACATTGCACATAGTAGATCCCTGGTACATTAAGCATTTTTGAATCTTACTTTCCATGGAAGAAGTACTGCAAAGAGGTATTAAGTTGAGCAAGATGATGCAGTAAGTCTGCGACATAGCCAAAAGCACAGGGTGTACCTGTTGATGCTGAGCTCTGTGTTGTAGACACGTGCACCCATTACAAAGTCTCACATCAGCAAATAGTGGCTCTGCTAATGGTTTCTGTACTTCTTTGCAGATGTATTGTGAGAGGTTTATATGTATCCTGAGAATACTTGGAACCACACTCTTCGGGGTGTCCCTCCTGCTGGGAATCACCGCTGCTTACATTGTGGGCTACCAGTTCATCCAAACAGACAACTACTACTTCTCCTTTGGACTCTATGGTGCTATCCTGGCATCACATTTCATCATCCAAAGCCTGTTTGCCTTCCTAGAGCACAGGAAAATGAAGCGGTCACTAGAGACTCCAATCAAGCTGAACAAATCAGTTGCCCTTTGTATTGCTGCCTATCAAGAAGATCCTGACTACTTAAGAAAATGTTTACTTTCTGTGAAAAGATTGACCTACCCTGGAATTAAAGTTGTTATGGTCATTGATGGGAACTCGGAAGACGACGTTTACATGATGGACATTTTTACTGAAATCATGGGTAGGGACAAGTCTGCCACTTATATCTGGAGTAGTAACTTCCATGGCAAAGGTCCAGGTGAGACAGAGGAGTCTCATAGAGAGAGCATGCAACACGTATCTCAGCTGGTCCTGTCCAACAAAAGTGTTTGCATCATGCAGAAATGGGGTGGAAAAAGAGAAGTAATGTACACAGCATTCAAAGCACTGGGGAGAAGCGTGGATTATGTACAGGTAGGTATTAGAGCACCAGGTCAGTGCCAATTCAAACACACTTTGAAAGAAAGCAGCTTTTGTATATTTTGTGCAGCATGTTAGAGGCCATCCTAGTCCCTGATGAACAAAGTGCTCCTTTCAGTCTGTTTGGAAACAGCCTGACCGTTAAAAGCATATTTTGCTGCCTTTTAAAATGGTCAGTCTATCTGTGAATATGTTAAACCTGTGCACCAGCTGCTGGAGATACCTGAAATCCTTCCACAGACGTCAGTACTGCCCCCTCTTCCAAATGGGTTTGCTTCAGACAAAGTCAGTGGCCTCCTGAAGACCCTATCTCTGCTCCTGTAGGTGAAGATCTCAGTTGAAGTTTTATTTTGTGAGGTTGGTAGCAGCCCCATGTGCAAGCAGACAGACAGGTATTTGGTGACACTAGAGAGTATCTCAGAGTAGCGGTGGAATCTGTAAAAAAGATGGGGTATTTTAAAAGCTTTAAAGGCCATGCAGAGTATTCAATAAAAGGGTCAATGTACAGCTTTGAAAGAAAGATTTCTTCAGCTAAAGCCTGAAGGAGCTTTTGCTTCATCATTTACAGCTGCATTACCTCACTCATCACGACTTGGCCTTTAAAGCCCTTATGACACTATTCACTTAAAAATGAATTAGGCTGGGTCCTCTCTCCCTGTTTCCAAAGCAGCAGAGACACATTTCTTTCCAGCTGCCTTAGATCCTGTGAAAGATTTTCTATGTTTTCGCCTTACACATGGAAGCACTCCTCGCTCCTGCAAACAGTCCTGCTGACTGTGGGAAGGGGAAGAGGTAGTGTGTGGAGAAAGGCAGGTGGGATCAGGATCTCTGGCTGGACACTGAGGATCCTTCCTTACCAATCAAGACCAGCAAGGCTCATTTGACAAATCTCTGAATATGAGATGATCTTCCTAACTAACCACCCTCAGCCTTTCCCACCTTCTTCTGACTCAGAGCATCCAGCGGTCTCCTCTGGTGGAGTAGCAGCTCCCCATGGGATGTTTTCTGTTGGCTCAGAGCAGCTGCTTGGCTGAGCCATATGTGTTTCTGGGGTCCATGGCCAGCCTTGTGTGTGCCTGCTCCACATAGCACAGCATCCATAGGCACAGTGTCCAAGGGATACAGAGAGGCTGTCAATAGCTGGGCTGGGAGCAGTGAGTCCTCCACACACCAGAGAGGCAGAAACTGAAGGGTGCTGAGGACGCTCTATTATTGGAGAGTAAGATTTAAAAGCAGTTCCAAAACTGAAACTGATTTATTTTCTGAAAACAATGGGCTCAAGCTCTCCATTGTCTGCACTTTGGTTCTCTGCTGGGAGGGACTATGATGGGATAAAAATGCTAGTTTTCTTTATTAGCATGGTTTTATAATCACTTCACACAGAAGTATCAGATTGCAGAGAGAGAAGGCAGAGAGGAAACCTTCATTGCTCAGTCCAGGTCTTGCATTTGTTCAGTGAACCTGGAAAAAGTGTTTCTATTTCAATAGTCATCACGTAAACTGAGAAAATGGAGAGATATTTCTGGTCTTTCAGTCAGTTAACACCTCTGACCTGGCCTGTGACCTGGCTCAAATCCTAATGAATGTGTCAGGGACTGTAATGCTGCTGTGAGCAGCCACCAAAGGCTGCAGTAATGATTGATGCCACAGTCAACATCTATATTCACATCTATATTAGAAATGCAGTACCTTGATGTCCCTGGCTGCTACGCAGTCATGATGCAATGCAGCTAAAATGTGGGTCTGTTTTATGAATGAATGAAAGTTGGGATATTTCAAATATCTTGAAATGTTCTTTGGGGGTACCCCGAGTAAATTACTTTAAACAAGAACAATATTTTAACGGCTGAGCAATCATTGCCCGCTCCTGAAACTGTGGGCCTTGTGGTTCTTAAAAGACATCTTGGGTTTATGGACAGGCAGTCACAAGCAGTCAGACCAATGCAGATAATGAGCTGTTGCTCATTAGTGGTGTCTCATTAAATACCTGAAACTGCTGTGAAGGCTTATTTCTGTCCTGGAGGGGGTTAGAAGGGTGAGAGGAATCAGATGTGGGAGTTAAACTGGAGGATATTGTCCATGTTTTGCTGATCCGGGCAGTCATAGTGCAATTCATCTTGGTTTGATGGAGGTACCTGCATGGACAGTCCAGCACAGCCTGAACTTCTCAGAGCAGCTTGGATAAATCACCACTGGTTATAAAAGCTGAAAAGCTTGCTTAAGGTCGAGTGTCTCTTTCATGCAACTCTGTGACCCAAGGCAGTAATTTCTAGGTCACTCAGCCCTTATGTGAAAAGATGGCAAATTGCCTCTTGGGCTGTGCTGGGCCACCCCTGGCTGGGCAGACCTCAGTGTGTTTTATTTGGGTTCCTAAGTGTCTGTCTTTCTCTGGGCATGTCCTCTTTTCACCTGCAAAAACCTCATCCAGGTGGAAAATGATGGCTTGTCAGGTTTGTCCAAGAAGCCCAGACATGTCCACTGTGCTAGCGTGCCCAGGACGCATGCTGGTAATTTGTAAATAAATCCAGTGTTTTCAGGATTCCTCATCTCATATTAGTGATGTTGTTCATGGGCAGGTCTTTCTGATATAGATAAACGCATATGATGGGCTGAGGGCTGCTCAGCCACACCAAGTGACAGGCTCTGAAGGGAAAGCAGAGGGACTGGAGAAAGAGCTGATCCCAGCCCACTACTCATGGTCACAGGAAATGAGACGAGTATCACTGCCTGAATCCTGGGTACTCAACAAACTACAGATTCCCTGTGCAAAACACTCAGCAACAGGTCTCTCCAGGAAGACCCAGATAAAAGTAGCAGCACCTTTTCCTCTCTTCAGCGGAATAGTTTTACTCCTTTTCTATCGCCGAGTGCTGTCATTGATGACAGCTTTCCACCAAAGCTGGAGGCACACCTTGGCCAGGTTACAAAGGTGCTCCTCGGGATGAGTCCTTTGAGGAGAGGAGCTGGATATATCAAGTTAGCAGGAACTGCTGATGCTTGTTGCTTTTCTCCTGACAGAAATGTGAGAGCTTTCATCACCTTTCTCCTCATGGCCCCTGTCAAGTGAGCATGGAGGGGAGCATGTTGGGAGACAGCTGCATCCCAAGATATGCATCCCAACTAGCCCAAGTAACCTCCCTGCTCAAGTCTAGTCTGTAACAGAGGCCCAAATCACTGTCCTCCCCCTTCACAGAACAGACATGAAAGTTTCTGCTCACCTCACCTGGAATGAGAGGTCTTAGGCTGAATTGAAAGGTTGAATGAAAGGACACCAAAATTAGGATACCCAATATGAAGCCTCATCAGAATCTGATTTAATATGTTGTTCACTCAGAGCTACTGACTTTTGCCCCTCCATTCCCATCTGAAATCACAGGAATGCACTGTGAGGATAAACTGGAAGCAGTATGAGAATTTGTAGGGTGGGATTCAGCCGGCCAGAGGGGTGTTTCTGGGACAGCCTCCTCTGCTCCAGTTTCTGAGTGTCTGTGAAATGAGTTTACACACGATGGAGATACTGCTTTCAGCAGCAGCAGCTGCAAAAAAGAAACACCCGGTTGTTTTAAACAGGCTGCAGCCCATGTCATTCTCCTCTGAGCAAATGAAAGCAATGCCAGCTGCCTCACAGACTGGCTGGCCTGTCTGAGCCCTCCTCCTACTCTCTAGGGGAAAGCCAATTTCCAATGTACACAGTGTTTAGTTGGCTACGAGTGTTTGTGTGGCTGAAACGCCTTGTGTGTGTCATCTATTTCTGCCCTGGTCTCGTGGAGTACTGCACTTCGGGACTCGCTCCTTCTGGCCTTACATGTATTTTATTAGAATGCCAGAGGAAAATAGCAAATAATTTCTATATATCAAATGTCAAATCCCTGAACTACTAATAACACACCATGCATCTAAATTTAAAAATTAGTTTGTTCTGGAATCCAAAATACATATCTTACATGAATTGCTAAAGCCTTCTGTGAGTGAGAGAACTATTAGGTTTCTTCCCAGACTTCTAGCTGACTTTTTTTTTTTTTTCCTTTTTTATAACAAGTGTCTGGAATTTAATTCCTCGCTCCTTCCCTCATATGGCAGTGGGAAACATTTGCCCAGGGTGCTCCAACCATGCAGCTGATGCATTGTCTTGCTCTATTATGCACCATCTCTGAGAGCACATCTTATTTGAAGAAGTCAGCCCAGTGTGCCAGTAAAACAAACAGAGCTGATGCAGAAGAGAGGATTGTTTGCACACACAGCCCTAACAAGCACTGTGTTTTGTTCAGCACTCTCCTTTGCAGCCTGACATGAATGGCCTTTAACAGAAGTATCACTGCAGACTCCAGAGTGAGATTTAATTACATTCAGGAGGATATGCATTTAGAGTCACTACAATCACTCACATGATTTTTGTTTTCTTCTCTAGTGTAGTCCTTAACCCATTTTTGTTCTTCTTTGGTCTTACTTGTAGGTCTGTGATTCAGATACGATGCTTGATCCAGCCTCATCAGTGGAGATGGTAAAGGTTTTAGAAGAAGATCCAATGGTTGGAGGAGTTGGAGGTGATGTACAGGTGAGTACAATCATTTTCAGATTAATAGAGAGGTTTCAGCAACTATTTGCACTGCAACAGATTTCCCTGCCTGGAATAGCATTGAATATACTGCTATACCATTATAGATGCTCTTATGATACCTTAACCTTTCAGTCTGTTAAATGGAATTTCTTATTCTTGGATGTAAGCACTATACGGTTTTAACACCCATAGAATGCAAACAAATATTATTCTGTCCCATATACATGAAAAGTGTAGCACTGCTGTTGTCAGGCTGTTGTGACATCTTTGAATCTCTGGGTATAACTGCTTGCTCAGGGTATCAAAGAAAAGGTATAGGGGAGCGGAAAATTGAGAACAGGTCTTCCAAAGCCAAGTCCAGCAACCCAAGCAATTTGGTTATGCTACTACTGGCAGCCAAGATTTTTAGCAGTAAAAGCCTTTTCGAAATGCTGTGCACTGTGCACTCTGTGTATTGTTGGGTTTCCTCTGCATCTCTGTCAGGCAGGACAATGGAAAGCCCCCAAGTCAGCCCAGCTCCACTTCTGTCAAGATTTCCAGCATTGCCTAGTTTGGTTGACAACTACAGCAAAAGGCTGATCATTCCTTTTGACACAATTGCTTCTGCTTCAATTTATAAAGAAAAATGCATGTGACTATTTCAATTGGCCTAAGAACCAGTCCCCTGTACTCAGCTGGGCTTTTACGTGGGGTGGAGGAGAAAGGGCCATCTATATGGGCAAGCACTTACTAATGAACACCCCAGTAGTCAGAAGTATTTCAGGCATACAGCTCTTAACTACAGAAATTAAGATTCCCACAAAAGCCTGAATATTTTTGCAGCTCTGAACTGACCACAAACCAGGCATCACACTCACTCTACACATGTGAGATGCCAAGCACATGTGAGTACAACTGGAAGGAGACAGTATGAGTTAGGTTATGACAGTGAAGGTTCATAAGCATCTGCACAGACAGGTGGGAAGGACATGTGTCCTCTGGGGAGAAAAGTGGCAGAATGAAGGCTTGGGTCTTTTTTTTTCCCAATTCACTTTCCAGCACACACCAAATACATTTGAGCCAGACTTGAGCCTGCTGCTTCTAAAATGTTCTGGACTTAAACTAAAAGAGAGACAAGATTGGCCCGTGGCCTTCAAACCTGACAGAAATTAGGGCCATCAGAGCAAAAGACTATTTTTTTTCTAGTTGCAGGGAAATGCTTTCTAGCTGTAGAAGGCTACAGATTCCTCTGAAAATCCCCACACTGAAAAGATATCAGTGCAGAGCTGGCACAGCCTCCTTGCTACACACTTCCTCACCACATTCCCCAGCACAAGATGTGTGCTGAGATTCTGGATGTGAAGACATGGACTTTGCATTCTGTGTGCACTCATACCTTCACTGAGCGTTCAGACTCCTAGACTATGTCTACCCTGTACTCTAAGTGTAGGCCTGAGCTTTGGGTGAGCTTTGAGGCATACAGAAGAGAAAGACTGAGACCTTTATGCAGGCCAGAGCAAGACTCTACTGGAGTATCACAGTATGTCTTGGGACACCATGACAGGGCTGGTACTGAAGAGACAAATCAGAACAGGTTGTTCCTCAGAGGGCTTAATGTCAGATATAGGGACATAGTCCAGGGTCAAACCTCTAGGGCCAGCCTTAAGATACCAAAAATGTAGGTCAAAGCCCATGTACTCGGCCTTTCTCAAGCTCTGGCATAGCTCCAGGAGCGCTGCAAGAAGTCCTGTGAGTCCCAGAGATGTGTGTGGGGAACAGAGAAGCAGGAGATCGTGTCTGGGACTACACATCTCCTTTTGGGAGAAGCTGAATCCAGCAGGTCCTTAACTGGAGGTGAAGAGAAAGGATGAATGAGAGAGAAAAAAAGTTTCTTAGTGAAGAATAGGACAGGTTGGAAGGCAAAAGAGAACACTTTTGTGGAACAGACTTTTGAAGGCCTCATCTCACCCTTCCTGTCAATGTCCTGGACTGTATAGGTAACTCCTGGATTCACCATGAGTTGGACATAGGAGTGAGATTCCCCCAGTATTTCACCTAATGATGCTCTAGTCTCTGCAAATTCCTTAATGATCCACTGTGTATATTTTCTGTCTCAAGAGCTCATCTAAAATGAAAACTCTTTTTATTTTGCAGATTTTGAACAAATATGATTCCTGGATCTCCTTTCTGAGCAGCGTGAGATACTGGATGGCATTTAACATAGAAAGAGCCTGTCAGTCCTATTTTGGCTGTGTACAGTGCATCAGTGGACCTCTGGGAATGTACAGAAACTCCTTACTCCATGAATTTGTGGAAGATTGGTACAATCAAGAATTTATGGGCTCCCAGTGCAGCTTCGGAGATGACAGGCACCTAACTAACAGAGTGCTGAGTCTGGGCTATGCAACAAAATACACAGCTAGATCCAAGTGCCTTACTGAAACACCCATAGAGTATCTCAGGTGGCTGAATCAGCAGACCCGCTGGAGTAAATCATACTTTAGAGAGTGGCTTTATAATGCAATGTGGTTCCACAAGCACCATTTGTGGATGACCTATGAAGCTGTAATCACTGGATTCTTTCCTTTCTTCCTTATCGCCACAGTCATTCAGCTTTTCTACAGGGGAAAAATCTGGAACATCCTCCTCTTCTTGTTGACAGTTCAGTTAGTGGGCCTGATAAAGTCTTCCTTTGCCAGCTTCCTTAGGAGCAACATTGTCATGATTTTCATGTCACTCTACTCAGTGTTGTACATGTCAAGTTTACTGCCAGCAAAGATGTTTGCAATTGCCACAATAAACAAAGCAGGGTGGGGCACATCAGGAAGAAAAACCATTGTAGTTAATTTTATAGGACTCATTCCAGTCTCCATTTGGTTTACAATCCTCCTAGGCGGCGTAATTTTCACTATCTACAAGGAATCAAAAAAGCCATTTTCTGAGTCAGAACAGACGGTTCTCATCACTGGCACAATACTCTATGCATGTTACTGGGCTATGCTTTTGACTTTGTACTTGGTTCTTATCACCAAATGTGGCAGGCGGAAGAAAGAACAACACTATGACATGGTGCTAGATGTATGATGTTTCCATGGGAAGTTACCCAGAGAGTTGTCAAGCAACCCAACGACCTTGTAGTATCTGTGGCATCTGAGATGAACGTTGCCAAGGGAAATGGATCATTGCTGCTGGGAATAGGACATTTGTATTCCTCTGGGTTCATTTTCATCCTGCCAAAGCAAGAAAAAAAAAAAACCAAACCTAAAAAATGATTTTTTTTTCGAATGGGGGGAAGATGCAAACCACACAATTTCGACCTGTTCACAAGAAAATGGGAGAACTTCTATGTTTATGCACTTTTTTATTGTGCATACGCCTGACAGTGTTATGTTCTATATACCTCACTGGTCATGCTTATGTGTGTGGACAGGAAGGAAAGGAGTGTGAAAAATTGAGAAAAGGATCTTACAACCCCTTGCAACCTAATTTATGAACTTCTCTTTTTTTATAGTTCTGTTTATAGGAAGGGTCTTTTGTGTTAGGCTGCCAAATGTAATGCCAAAGGTAAATTTTAAGAGGCCATTGGCTGAGCTGTATTTTTGTATTATTGTATTATTTTTGTGTGTGTATTTTTAAGCCAACTTTTTTTTTAAAATCACATATTTTATATTTTACTATCTGCCAAAAAAAGCTGCCTCCCCAACATTTTGTTCTTTAGCCTTTTTAAATACATTTGGGAAAAAAAAAAAAATCATACTTTCTCCCCCAAAATTTGTGCTGAACTGATATTGTTCATAACAGAAAAAAAAATAAAATCTGTCTGCATTTTTGCAACTGATGAATGGTTATTTCTGTGAAAAATAATTTAAAGGTGCTCTTTAAAGACATTTATTAGGAAAGACCCAACATTTTCAGTTTTTGAATATAAGTATATTGTGCATAAAAAAGGCCAAAGGGGTAGATATGTGCAATTTGGGGTTTTGTTTTGGATAACATTATAAAAGGGAAATTTGCTTCTCTGCTGAAAGCATCATATCCCTGGCATGCACAATAGCCATAAGGCAAGGCAGCCCTCCATGCCACTGGAAGAGCCATTGCTACAGGAAAGCTCTCACTGATTTTATATGGGACCTGAGGAGTCAAAAACTTCTCATCTGGAGAAATATTGTATACTTAAAATAAATAGTGACTTCACTGATGGTCGTAGTTGTTCATAAACTGCTAGTACCAAGCAGATAGTTCAGATTTTTTAATTTAAAAAAACATGGAAGGAGAACTTATCAAGACTTTAAAAATGTGGGTGTCTTACTGTTAAACTTTTGCAGTGCCCTTCATGCAGTTTACAGAAAATACAAACACCAGCTTCTCTGACATCCAGTGTAATACAGACCCCAGTAATGAGCCCAATAATTTGTGTTTGACTAGAGCATATCTACCAGAAAATAAGCCAATTTTTTATCAGAAAACATCAAGCCTTATAAAATCCATCACTTCCTTGGTGCCTAATAATCAGTCTTGGACATTTATTTTGGACCATGGTTTTGAGAAATAATATTCAGGAATAAATTCTACAGTCCTTCACCAGCCAAAGGAATGTGGCATTGAGCCCTAATATACTTTATAAAGAGCAACAGAAAGCCAGCTGCATACAAATACACTCCCTTTGTAGATTCTGGTATTGAAAGCACTGTGGTAAAGCAGGAATCAGCATATGATGCTTAAAGAATTTAGAAGCATTTTCAGCTTCTCTTTTTTTTATGCAGACATGAATAGATTCTGCTGTAGAATGAACTGCACACACACTACCTTATTTGTCTGATAATCTTGAGGTACATGATTGCTTGAAAGTCATACTAATATTATGTTAATGATTGGAGGGTTGATTCATGTTGATTACAAAATAGAACAGTATTAAAAAATGCAAAAGAAAGACTAAAAATAATAAAAAAAAAACTTGACTATGCCTTTTAACTATTTATGATGTAAGTTAAAGCTTGGGTTAACATTCAAATGTCAAATAAATCCTCTCATTCTATAAAAAGATTGAATTAATTGCCTGTATTTATTCTAGCAATTATTCAATGTACTTCCAATATAGGTTGTATAGTATAATTGTTACTTTCGTAAATAAAATATTTTTGATAAGATTATGACTAATTCATGGTATTTCTGATCATCACTTCTGCTTTGAAGCCGTAAATGTGCACAGTTTGGAGGCTGTTGTTATTGTGTCACCAGCCTGATTTCCAAGCAGGAATTTGCTGTTGAATAAAGGAGTGTGTGGCTGGAGGAGGCAGGGACTGGTCCCTGCTCTGAGAGGCAGCTCAGTGTATGGGTAGCACTCAGGGTCTCTGCCTGTGTCTGCCAGCAGCTGCTAGATGAATTCAGTCAAAATACTTCCTCCCCTTTTTCCTCAGCTTCCTGATTTGTAAAACAAGAATAGCAATCCAACCTCCCTTTGGGAAGCACTTTGAAGTTTATGGCCAAAGTACTTTACATGAGGGCTGCCATTTTCCAGCCCTTCTGTCCACTGGAAGGTACTTCCCTCCTAGCTGGGAAAGCAGAGGAAGACATGGATGTGGCCTTCTTCTGCTCCTTGTTACTGCTATTTTTTAATCCCACTTGGCCCTGGCACAGCTAAAGTGCATGTATGTATTTTCTAACTCTGAGGGTTATGGGCAGCAGCCACTGGCAGAGGAACAGAATGAGCAGGAGACAAAGTAGTGTCTCATGCATCTCAGAGCACGACAGGCTCGTCACAGGTCAATTACTAAGGAGACAGCTTCTCAGGACTCAGCACTTGTTACCCTATGTCTGGATACTGTGCCCAGTTTTGAATTCCTTTGTACAAGGAAGTAATTGATAAACTGCAGCAAGTCAAGCACAGGGCCAGAGTGAAGTTCAGGGCTGGAGTTGAGGAGCTAAGAGTGCTGGTAGAGGAGGGATGGTTTTGACAAGTGGACACTTAAGGTCACCTCCAATACATATAGGGAGGTCATCAAGAAGATAAAGCCAGACTTTTCACAGTGATGCTTGGCAGGAAGATGAAAGACTCCAAGTTTAAGTTGAAAGGTGAGAGGTTTGGCCTGGATGTAAATAAGGGCTTCTTCCCTATGAGAACTGTCAGGCATTGGAGCAGGTTGCAACAAGAAACACTGCAGCCTGCATCCTGGGAGGGTTTCAAGACCAGTCCTGAGATGCTTGGTCTGACCTCAGGGATGACCCTGCTTTAACCAGGAGGTTGGGCTAGAGACCTCTGAGATCCCTTCCAACACAAATTGTCCTGTCATCTTTTCTGAAGCAGGTGCTGACAGTTTGCTTCCTAATGACAGTTCCCACCAGCACGGAAGCTCATTCCCATCTCTCTTCCTCACACATCCATGCTGACCTCAGGCACAAATAGCTCATCAGCAGCTGGTGTTAAGTACCCAAAAAATCAGAGCCCTTCCTGTGACTCCGTGTCACTCTCCTCACTGTGTTTATGGCTGTGTAAAAAAGGGTTTCAGCAGAAAATAAGACAATAAAACAGTTGTTAATGAAAGTGTTCTTAGACAAATTAAATTCTGCAATAACATTTCCTGTGTTTCATTAATAACAAATATAATTGCGAGATCTCTATCAAAAGAAGAAAACATATTAAAAGAAAAAATCATGCTTCATTTTGAACTTTTTAAAACCACATATTTTTCATCCACCTCTGATAGACACAAGGTGCTGAATACTGTAAGAAACTCCCACAAACGACAAATTTTATGTAAAGATTAAAAAACAATACAAAGGATTTGCAATATCTCAGGTTAGAATCCATTTTCCAAGTAGAGTAATTTGAGTTTGAGAGCATCTGTTTGCAGAGACCAGGTGTGAAGCAAAATCTGAAGGAATCAGAGGTGCAGCATGGAGGAAGAAGCCCTCCTGTTCTGTCTGATAACAAGCTTCAGTTTGGCCAAGAATCAGGTTTCTTTCAATGGGAAATGCATTAATATTTAGCAGAACTTTTCTAGGAGGCAGAAAAAATCCTGTCAGACACATACTGCCAAACATGTCCTGCTGCACAAGCTGTTGTGAATCTGTCACAAATTTGGTCTGAATTTTATACTCAGCAAGAGATAAGGTAGTTAAGAGGAGACAAAATATAGTGAAAGCTGTTGATGAGGTTTGGTACTACTGAGGCTTTGTTGGAAATGCCACTTTTCTCAGTAGTTAACACAGTTAAGTTAAATATAGTACAATTTTTTCCCAGCTTTCATTTGACCAAAGTTTCCTGCTTCACTTTCATATCTGATGAATGGACAGATGCCCCAAATGGACAGATGCTTCTTCCAGCCATGATATTTCATATAATAACATATTCTGTCTCTCCCAAAGAAATCCAACCTGAATTTTCTCCTAGAATAACCCTAAAATTTCTATAAGTTACCATGACTGCATAGAGGAAAATGGCTCTGTAGTTACATTTACACCAAATAAATGAGAAACTCGGACCACATGTCTGAGCTTTGATACACAATAATACTCCATACTGTTCAACTATAAGTGTGATTCATGGCATGTTTTTGCCATCAGGCAGATAATGCTGCCCCAGACAATGCTGGACACAGGTAGGAGAGATGCATGGAGCAGAAACCAGCCTGGCTTGGGAGACTGAGTGATCTCTGACACCAGTTGGTCTGAGAACAGTCTCTGGCTTTTTTTTTTTTTTTACTAGATTAAATACAAGCTTTCAATGACCCACTGAGGAAGACAATGTAAGTCAGCATTTACTGCCAGGCTGCCTTTTTCCTGGTAGCAATCTACTTTTGTTTGCTCCAGGTTTGACAGAGCCTGTAGAAATGAAATGGTTGTGACAGAACCTTTCCTTGACTGCTTCTCAGAAGGTTCAGTGAGAACAGAAAACGTGAAGAACTTGCCCGTGATCAGTGCTGCTTAATACTACCCAAGAGAATAACATTGCAATTTAACATTATCAGTCACATTATTAGAGATTAAAGAATCCACACAAAGTGCATGTGCAAGAGTAACAGCTAGCAAGCGAATCACAGGAAATCAGATTTTCTAAGTTCTTCTGAACATATAATTATTTATTTTGCAGTTTTTAGGATGGAAATCATAATCATCACTTTTAACTATGCCTTGACCCTATAGCACTTTGGGAGCACATAAAACACTGCAGCCATGAAGAACTGAGCTGAATGTTGCTAAAAATAGATTAAATGGACAGCTTGTTCTAAATTAATTGCAAGATCGTGACATTTATCTGCTCACAAAAAATGCTCTTAAGTTCCCCATACTATTTTTTTTAAGGGATGTAGCTTGTAGGACGAACCCATCCAGTGAGTTGATGCTGCAGATCACCAATGACTTCTGTTTGCTCTCCTTCTTCATTGCCTTCCACAAAAACTGCACAGCATCTTGCCAGCATGAGTTGGTGCTGGCTTGGTTTCTGCCAGCATCTATGATACCTGGATAACCATACCAACACTATGAGATATGTTAGAAGATATTTCAGCATCAGAAGAGAAAGACTGTGAAGACACAGAGAGGAGAGGGCTCCTCCAGGAAAAATGAATCACTAAGTAGCAGAGATAAAAAAGCAGCATTTCACAGTAACAAAATGGCTATTGCATACTTATACTGCAGAGCGACAGAATTCCTTCCCTACAAGTGCCTGTTTCTCTTTGCTGACTATGGACAAAGGTTCAGCGATCAGCTCAGATTATCAACTCATAGTGTAATTCAGGTTGGAGGGACCTCAGAATATTGTCTAGTTCAACCTCTTGCTCAAAGCAGGGACAGCTACGAAGTAAAAAAAAACTGAGAGAAGATACAATCACAACATAAGCACAGCTGTTACTAAATGCTGACTTCTGTAGATGCTCACACTTGGTCAGACAAGTCCTATCCCAGCTGCCTCCAGCCAAGGAATACCATCTTATTCCAGAGAATGAGCCCAGCACCCCATGCATACACCCCACTTTTTGGCATTGGTGAGCTAACACCCTGGTGTTGGAGCAAGAGTCCTTGCAAGAGTCCTAGCTGCTGCAGTGCCATTTCTTCTAGCCACCAATTATCTTTCCCATAGCACTTCTTTCCTCAGCTCCCCACCACACATGGGCTCACATACATGTATCTATATCATCTATATCTATATCATCTAAAGCTGTATCTATTCCTTTCTAGATCCTAGGACCATTTATCCTAGCAAGACAAAATCCTGGCAGATAGGACAATTTCACATGTTGAACCTCCATGTTGCAGCGATTCTTTTTTCCTTGTTATTTTTATAATCAGCCCTATGTATACTTGATCTCCTCTTTTTTAAAACGACCACCAAGGAGACTTGCTGGAAACTTTTCCTGAAGATCAAGGGGGGAGGGGAAGTGGCTGGTTAATGCTCTGACCTGCCATCTGGCTGAGCATGTCATGCAAGGAGATTAAATGTTTGGGTGCAAAATTTGTGGTGCTTGATTCCAGCCAAGAGAAAGTTCAAGTAAAACCACCTAAAAGGGGTATCCATGTAGCTCTTATCACAGATATGTCCCAGAAGTTTAATGTAAACTGTGTATGAGATTGGAATTGAATTAGAGTTGTTTTTTAAAAATGATCCATTTGACTCTCTGTGAAGTTCTCTTTGGACACTTTTATCCATTAAAATCTCTCTCGAAGATAAAAGCTAAACAGATATAAGTTAGGTTTACATTATTGTAAAAACATATGTACTGTGAAAGCCTTGTCTACACAAGAAAGTTTATCTGATGTAACCAAAATCTTTGTAATTTTACTTATTGTAGTGTAAGTGTTATTTTATTTGGTTTGTTTTGATTTATGTTTCTTAGGAAATTATGACCATAATTTTAAAATTGGAACTCGTTCACTATCCTGAACAAAGAAGAAAGCTGCACTTAAATTGCCATAATAGATGGGTTTAATCAAACTGGCAGAGAAACATGACACTTTTACGTCGATCTATGCCAGATACATTTTAGTTCAGTCTTGCATGATTTACCTTAAGATAAGCCAAGACGTGAATTTACAGCAGTTCAGACAGTCCATAAGGACTGCTCTGGGCAAATCTTTGCTCTGCAGTAAGTGTGAGGTCGCTTAGCCTGCAGCATTAGAATCATTAGTTACATTGCATTTGCCGCAAGGTAAGAGAGGAAACATGGACAGATAATGTAAGATGACTAAGGCAGTGTAAACTCATGCCCTAGGCTGCTCAAAGAAGCTTTTAAATGTATATGTACCTTAAACTGATCCAGACTGCCTTCAAGGTACAAAGACCCAGGAGAGCTGAAGTGAATTATCAAGATTTCAAGCTGGTTATTTAAACTGTGGGAAGCCTCCATTAAAAATGTGTTTTCAGGATAAAAGCAGCTCTGCTTTAATTTAGTAACCTCCCTTGGATTTTTAGGTAGGACTTTAATAGAGTTTACCTCTTGCACACTAAAAACCCGACCAAGATGTATTCACAGGATTATAAGAACACTGTAAGAAGCTGCCCTCCTGCAGGCACTGGAGGAAGATACTGAGCACATACTACCTACAAATTAAATTGGAATAGTTGTAGATGTGACCCTGGACATGCATCATCTCTGCCATGCACAGGACTTTGCACAGGCCAGAGCCGAAAGACCTGCCTCGTGCTGTCAGCACCCACTTTCCTCAGGCTGTTCTCAGCTGAACAAGGAGCAGGCTGTTGGCTGAACGACTGTGTGCCCCTGTGAAACAACTCCAGTGCCAGAGAGATGCCTTGGGTGCATGTATGGTGCACCCAAGCAGTAAAACAGAACATGCTGTATGTGCAGCAAACCTGCATTTGCCAGGAAGCACCTGAGATGGGTGTGCAAGTGAGACATATGGTCCTGCCAGCGGTGGAGGAAGAATAAAAGGTTTTATCAGTAAAAGAATCGTAAGCAAGCTGTAAATATGCTATTTTGCTGCATGGCACATCCCTTTGTGGTCAGATGTGCATTGCTGGGGCTGCTTCGCCTGGAGGCATTGGTGCATCAGCCCCTTACCCATGGAAAAAAAGACTGCGTACTATTGCTATAGGGCATGCTCTTGCCTCTTGGCCCACTGGAAGCATTTTACTCCTCTTTTGCTGACAGACTAGCTGCTTTACACTTACTGCAACAAGAAAGCATGCTCAAAAGGCAGTTGCCAAATCCATTAATTATAATTTTTATGATTATTAGTCTTTAATTCTAACAATTAATTAATTGATCATGATTTGGCTTAACTCCATTCCAGGACTAAAACACACCACGTGATCAGTTGGGTAGCAGTGCTTCTTGTAAGTGTGATTAAAATACTTGCGTGGAGAATGAATCACTTGCATGCCCCAGGCAGAGTGTGCTCCCCAGGCAGCATGAAAGATCTCACACATGTATGTATACCTGTTGGGTAGCGCATGTTGCCCACAGCTGCCAGTTTGGCCCCTCTCTACTTTGTCTCTGATCTGATTGCTCCTTGTGTTCTTCATTAAATTAAAGGAGTGTGAAGTTCTGGCCAAGTTAATCATAACTGGGAATCAACATTCATATTTCTTTTACAGCTTTGAAGTCTGTCTAATCTATTCTGTTATCACTATAATATCTGAGATGTGATGAGGGCTTTGTAAGTACATGGATTAGACAGATTGCAAAGTTAATGGGGACATATGGGTGTTGTTTCTCAGCCATTATTCTTTCTGTAATTGTGGTGGAAAGAATCTGTCAGCAGAAATGCACTCTTCAGTAATACATTGCTGCAGGACATTGGTAAATGTTGAGGAGAGCACTGGTCTGCAAAAGCATGTTCTGTACACATTATTGATCACTCCATACCTTCTGTTTGTTTGTTTTTTGAAACACCTAACCAGTGACAGAGTCATTTGGAAATATATCTGGCATTGACTTCAGATTCCCAAGCGCTGTGCAGTATTCTGATCACACCAGTGCTGAAACAAAACTAAAAGCTTATTATCTTTGTGGGCTTGTGATTTTTGGATGATGCACTATGTGCAAATAAGCAAAGCCCCTTGAAATTCACCATCACTGCACAGGACACCTGCAATTCTTTAGTTTTCCAGCCACTTCCTCAAATTTAATTTGTTACTTCTCTGTTTAAATCAGCACAGCTAGGCAGGTATAGAACCAAAGTCTTAACCATACATAGCAATTAAATCTTATGTTTCATAAGATTAGGCAGGAAGCACTCCATAAATTCCAGTAGTTAACACTCATTTTAATTGAATTGCCCCTGAAATTTGAATGGAGCTGGTATTTCTCTGCTCTGAATGGTTGTGTTTCCCAAAACCCAGCTGCGTAACAACAAACAAATGTTTTCCAAGGCAAACAAGTCCACATTTCTAGTGATGGTAAAGTAATGCCTCTGTTTTGTATGTTTGTCAAGTACTTCTGCATGTAAAATAATTGGAAAAAAATTCCTTTTGGCTCAGCTATATTGAATCCATTAACTTAAGTAGAAGTTTGAAAAGATCTAGCAATTATCTGAAGTTTAACAAATATTAAATCAGTTGATCTTGATTTGTCCTCTTGTCCATAGGCAGGACAAGTCATCAGCATGCAGGGGCAAAGGTTTGTCTAAGCAGAGCAGAAAAGCAGAGAATGGATCATGCCTTAGGTCCATTTAGGCTGCAAAACATACTATGCTATAGGAGTGTAACGTTTACTTGTTCATATAAGGCAAACTACTAAAGTAAGTTGCCTAAGGCAATATTGTGTTCTAGAGACTAGCATCTAGGCTGTCTTCACATGCCAGATACTTCAGATCGATTTAGAACTAGAGGGGGCATGCAAGATGCTCCTACTCTAATATCTGCAGCCACAGGAGTTTTTATGCTTTGCATCCTCACTTGCTTCAGCACCAGACCGGCCAGGTAAATGCAAACTATGTTTATAAATGGTAACTTCAGTAAAATATTTGAATAGTGACATTCGGATGAATAGCATTCTCAGTCCCTTATGTGACCCTAGTTGTGGAGGCAACTACAGCCAACAGCCAGGGAGAGTTACGGCTTCAAGAGTTACAGCTGCATCAGGAAGACACTGTCTGTCTTTGCCCTGATACATGTAGATTTTAATCCAGCTGGCATCATCCTTTACTGCTGCTGCCAAACCTCTGACAGGGAGGGGTTGCATATTTTAAAGCCTTGTCTGCACTTGTCATTTTATTTAGTATATGCTAAGTCGTTTATTTTAATCAATTAGATCAATGAAACTCCTGGGAGTTTACTCAGGCACACCTGTTTTGTTTTTTTTTTTTCTTTTAAGCCTATGTTATTTGGAATCAAAGCCAAAAAAGCCATTCTTCCTCCACAGTAAGTCTAGCCAAGAGTAGAAGAGGCCTCCCCCATGGATTGTCCTATATTATGATGCTCATACAAACAGTAAAATTCAGACAAGCCACAACTCATTGCAAACAGGAACATACAAACACTAAAATGCTATTTTATAAGACTATAAGAGCAGTCTTATATTACTTAAATAGGAACAGAATACTCTAGAAAAGTAGTTTCCAACCCATGACTCTGAAAGCCCTCAAAAACTGATTATGGTCAGAGGAACTAAGTTGAAGACAAGACCAGCAGGCAGAGCCAAGCTTGTAACTTCTGCAGTTTTGACTTTTAACTTCCACCCATGAGCTAACTACAGGTTGAAGAGTACTTAAGAGGTTTTTTCTATCTCTAATGGCTATAAATTCACTGTTGCATTTCTTCTTAAATTCACCCTTAATTATGCTTGGGTATTTAACAGAAACAAATGAAAATCTCCTTTTATGAAACTCTGAAGACCTGTGAAATACATTCCTATTTAACACACTTCTGGTAAGAATAAGACACCTCAGAAGTTGCTTTCCACTTAAAGATCTGAAGATATTTGGCAACTCCATAAATGCAAATTCTGTGCATATAAATGCTCAGTGAAATCAGATTTCCTCCAAAGGAATTCTAAGATTTTAGTAACATTTTATGAAACTCAGTGAAATGTTTCAAAGACAAGTCGACAAGCCTCTCCCATGCTGAATGATGGCAAATTTGGTTTCAAATTCTATGGCACCTTTAACATGTCTTAAAGTTCAAATAAAATTTCAACCATTTGACTGATTCCCAAATGCCTCAATCATAAAATGGATTCCAGCCAGACATTGATTGTGTCCAGCCAAGACACCCATTTTGAAATGCAACCTCTTTTTTCAACCAGCTGTCATATAATTGTTGTCTATATATTTTCGCCAATCATATGCTTTATAATGATTCATCTGACCCCTTCCTTTACATCGTAGGTGCTTAGTTTGTTCAAGACATTGTCCTGTGAAATGTCTTGAAAGTCTTATCAAAATTAAAAATAGCATGTCTACACCTTCCTCCTCTTCTGTTCTCACATAAAAGTAGGCTGTTGAATAGTTTTGACAGAATTTGTTCTCAGTAAAGACACATTATCTAATTTTATCACTCACTGTTTTCTACCCTCCTTGCTTTTCTCCTGCCTTCCTTTTTATGAAGTTATTTTTTGCCAGTCTCCAATCCACTGGAGCCTTCCATGTCCTAGATTTTCCCTACTGGTCCACAGAAAGTTTTGAGTTAGCTCAATGAACGCTCGAGGCCGCGCTAACTCATGTATGTAGCTTTTTCAGCACAGCCTTTCCTTTTGGGACAAACTGTAGACATTGGGTAGGAGACAACAGAAGGCTCATGAGGTGGGATACCTCCATTCCTATCAACCATATGCTCTATTCCTTCCCTGAGTTTTAACTGGTTGCCAAGCAGTAGTCCAGAGCCACCCCCCAAACTCAGGCAAATGCCAGGACCACAACCACATCCCCAAAAATGGAGGTGAATAATAATTTCAAGACTTTCTCCATCTGTTCTCACACACTCCAACCAGTCTTAACCTTTCCCTTTACATTTACTGGGGCAACGGAATCTTTAATTTCTCCCTGACAAAGCTATTTTATTTCAGCTGTTTGAGCTACCAGAGCTGAAAGCAGGTAGTTGCCACAACATGGTTTGCTGTGATTCAGAGCAGTTTGCATCTTCTGAATGTATGCAATGAGAAACTGAGTTTGTACTGTTGTTAAACCTTGAAGCAGTTCTATCATCTATTCCTAGTCCAACATGGGACTCCATGAGTTCAAGATGTGTATATTCTAAGTCAGCAGGGACACTAGGATAGTAGGAATTACCTAATTGACACATACCATCACCCACACACTTCATAAAATCCAGTCTCAAACTGAGTGGTATTACATTCAGAAGTAGGCTTTTCCCAATGTAACTACATGTAAAACCACTACTACAAGTTTCTGGCCCAGTGTTACACAGAGATGGGTCAAGTTTTCTGAGATACTAAGCCTGTACATCTACTAGAAGAGAAGGCACCAAGCTCATCTACAGGCCTAAATTCAATGTGTATTTTGCCTGAGGAAAGAGAATGATTTATTATTATTATTATTTATATTACTTGTTTTAATAAAAGCTCTTTGAAGTGCTAATTATTCTTCTGCTGCAGTTTTTCTTGTCGGTATATGCAGAATGTACTTCTTCTTGATATTTCTATCTTATTTACTATATTCTAGTGAGTGGTTTACTATGGGCAATTCATTCCTTTGTTTGCTCTTTTACCTTCCTGTACCAATATCTGAGCTCAGAGTGGAAACTTCCACTTCTCTGCTGGAAGAGATCAGACAGTTGGCAGAATTTTTGCCAAAGTACGCAAAATTTCTACAGGGACTTTTTCTGCCTACTAGGCTACAAGAGGCTACCTACTTGGTCTTCTTATACTCTCAGTCAAGACACAATTGATACTTGCAGAAAGGGTGCGCTTTTTTTATATTGATGTTGAGACCAGCTTTGCAAACCCTACTAATTCTGTTAGCTGAGCTGCATGCAAGAGTGCAACATACTTCAGCAACTGTCTTTTATGCACTTCATTAAGTGTAAAAGTAACAAGCATCTCAGTGTTCTCCATAATGAAAGGATTCTTTGAGAGTTAAATACTCCTTTAGTTGTTTTTAATCAAGCTTAATACATGTGAAATTTGTGGGAACAACAGTCCCATAGATTAACAGCAACAACAGGTACAGCCAGAAATCCTGACTTGCATAACATATCCATAACATGCCATCAATTTGCTTTGGTTTTGACCTACGCAGAAGATCTTTTTGATCAGTTTTGCTCTCATGGCCATTCAGTTGGAGTTCTCCCTGCTACCTGTCAGCAAGGATATCCACAGGTGGCTTTTTGACATAGGAGCTTAGGGAGAAGGTGTAACATGCCACCTGGTTTCCTTAAGCAATTTAACTCTGTGGTGTCCTGTCTACGCTTGCACAGCTGGCAAAATGGGCAAGACTATTTCACATTTGGATAGTGCCATGTTAGTCACCTACAATTATTGATGGGGGACCTAACTTTTAAGTTAGATAATTGGATTTCAGCAACAAACTCCTAGCTATGGATATCTTGAAGCAAAGACACAGAACAAGAGGGGCAGGTTTATATATTTGTTTCAACTTCACTTAAAACAATAGGCTTGAGGTGTTATTTGCCCTGTTCATTTCAAAGGTTGTTAACTAGATGCCCAGTGCTGATAAATGTCATCACGCTATGTCCTTTTTACAGTATGTTCCAGATCAAAACCCTGGAGTGCTGCACACATACCCTTGTTGTATCACCTGCTTACACAGCAATTACGACCCGGACACATTTTAGCCATGATAGAGTCAAGCAAACTCATCTTAACCTGCCTGTCCCAGTTAAACTTGCTTCATCCTGACTTGGGAGCAGTCAAAGGGCATGGCAAAAAGGGAGAGGGAGTCCTAGGAAACTCCAGCAAAGAGGGATATGAACAGGAGTGTTCATTTTCAGCAGTCTCTCCAGTGACATGACCCAGGCAGAGTGTTCACCTCTCAGTGGGCTGCACTCAGCTGTGCAGCAGATAAGTATTATAGAGTAAAGCAAGTTATATTTACAGTCCATTCAATATTACAGCTGGTCTTGTAAACCTGGTTGCAGACATAATGAGCTGACAAATGTCTTCCAAAGACTGTACAACAACATAGCTTGAAATGAATCATGATTGCCATGTAAATCAAATGCAAAATCCATTTTAATGCTCCGAATGGTGTTTTCTTTTTTTTTTTTTTTTTAATCCTTTCCTGTTCCATCTATATTTTGGACTGTCTTCCCTCCTTGCCAGCACAGTCTCCCAAACACAGAGCCATCTTCTGTTGTTTACTTAGTAGCAGTGAAACATTTTCAGATAACTCCTTCCTTGGTGATAGACAGTTTAAAATGAGGGAACTTGAGGGTATAAATTGTTGCTTAGTTTAAAAATACACAAATACACATATGCAGAGAGATATATATATTCATATAAAATTTGTATGTATGTTTTAATATAAGAGGAAGAATAAATATCGCTTTTCCAGCCATAAATCAATAATGATCAACAGCTTTCAAAACTTGAAATGAACTAAACTCTGCAACTTTCATTTTTTCTGGCCATGCCCTATCTCATCCACCCCAGCGATCTCCGCTCTCTCATCGCTGTGTTCTCTCTCCAGACAGCTTCAGACCTGTCCACTCCCTCTCTCACTAGATATATGCTTTAGTAAATCTCATTTATGTTCTTGCACCTGGTAAACTTTTGCTTAGATTTTAAAAACAAAAGAAAAAAAATGTTCAGCAAGCTGTTTTAACTCCCAAATTCCCTAAATTCAAGGAGTGAGAAAGACATATGTTCTTAGTAAAACCACACAGTCCTGAGGGACAAGGCCTAGACCCCTGGAATAGCCTTTAGCTCTCAGCAAGATGGATCTACTCTTTCTTATCTAATGCACTGTAAAAGAGAAGTTGAGGTGAATTGTACTATATCAGTGCAAAAGCAATGTGAAGCAGCAATGCCCCACTGTATTCTCTCCCTCTGACTTCCAACCCATTTGAGCAAAATCTAACCATCAAGCCTCACTGAGTCGGAGCCCTTCTCTTTTGTTCCTCAACTCCGGCTTGAATGATCCCAGATTTTCCCCAGATCTTCAAACACATCCCCTGCCACTGACTAGCCTGTACAGAAAAAGGAAAGCTGGCAACTTCAAGAGCAGTGGCCACTCCTCCCTGCTCAGAGGCCGCTGCACATCTCTGCTTTGATGTGGCTGACCTCCTCTGAACTGGAGGAGACTGTTGCTTCTCAACTCAGATTTCCCCCAGAGGCAATGAATTATCCTGACAACTGACTACTGACAACCGACACCTCCCCAAAGGGCTCTGTCCTACTGTGGGAACCGACACTTCAATGGGAAGCTTCGATGTATATCCTAGGCTGGAAGTGGGACCCTGGTGCTTAATGAATGTTTCTATTTTGCTGAGACACAACCAGAGGCTGGGGGGTTTGAGCTGGAATCTGAAAGTTTGAAAGCGTTTCAATCTGAGGGCTCAGCTGGTCTCGTGACAAAACAGAAGCAAACTATGAAATCTGAAAACATTACCAAATTTTCCAAATTTCTAAATGGAAATTGAGATCAGTTTGATGTGTAACTTCAGTATCGAGTCTCCATGGATCATTGGTTTGCACCTCCTTTTACTCTCTCTTTTGTGCCATTCTTCCCATACATGTCTCCTCCACTTTCCACTTTAAGGAAATAAGAGTTTATGAAATTATTATTTCTCTTTACCAAGCTCAGCCAGCAAAAATTTTGCAAAAGTGAAAAGCGTCGAAAACAAACAATGGTCTTAGTCATGTCTAAATTAATCATTTTTTAAAAAGTATTTTTGTCCTGAGGAATAAAAAGTCAAACTGCATAAGAAAAATCTAAAATGTTAAATTATTTCTGAAGTTTTACAGGCTAGATCCACTCACATCCTGTCCAAGCTGCAAACTTGCACATGCACAACACAGTAACGTATTCAAAAGACAATTCACAATGTGTGATTTAGGGCTGACCATTCTGTGGAGAAGGGTTTTAGGTTAAGAATATTTTTTGTTGTTGTTCTGGTATATTTTACTAGAAAACATACAACTGAAGAAACTCACCTATATTATTAAGTTTAGCACATAATAAGAAGTAAGTCTGTATAGTTCAGGTGGCTTGATAGATTGATCAATCCACCACAGCCATAAAATATTTCCCCTGGAAAGAAAAAGAGATTTAAACAGCATCACTAGTGTCCTGGGTTAAAAGTACAAAATGTTCCTTAGACATTGAGTACAAATACATAAAACCAAAATGTCTCCCTATGCTGTCGTGGCCGGGGACATAATTTAGTGGTGTTGAACCTAATCTTGAACATGTAAAGTCTGTCAAAACCTTTGAGAGTAGAAATATTTTGGAGTGCTATTAGGAACAGCCTATCTATCAGGCGTACTGGGATTAATTCACCAACTTCAGACATTTTTTCATTAACGAGTGCAAAGAAGCATTAAATAGGACATATCAGAAGCTAGAACTTCAGCTTGTATAAATCAGTTTTGTTCAGCAGATTTATGCTGATTCACACCAATTAAACACATGCTGAGTTTTGGATAGCATTCTACACAATATTCACTCAAATTCAGGAAACTTACTATATTTTTTTTTTCCAGCAAACCAAAATGGGCTTGAGGTCTGCTCTTTTTTAAAAAAAAAAAAGCTCTTCTGCATATCTCAACTTTAAGAGTGTCCCCTTCTTCGGTATCACTGATAGGCAGCAGGTGATTGCAGTTGATAGCATCTGCTAGCCAGAGGATACGAATGTGCTAATCTTACTTCCAATATAAACAACAGTTGGGGCAACTTTTTGCAATGTAAATGGTTTGTTGGGTGCATTTTATGACACAGCTTGTGCCTTCACAAGCACTGGTCATTGTTTGTGTTTCTTTAAAATGAAGTCAAAGTATTTCACAGCCTTGTTTGGCACTGAAACAAATTAGCTCCCTTTGTATATGGTCTAGGTGCAAGTGTGCACGTAGGCATTTGTGCTCAGTATTTAAAGGGGATACAGTTTTCAAGAATTCAGAAGACATCAGCTGCATGTAAGGACTTCCAGAGTTTTCTTAACACTGAAGAGAATTAAATACAAAGAGAAATTATGTAGGGTTTGGGTTTTTTTCCCTCCAGTTTTTGAGGCATGCATTAACATCACTTTTTCAGGCTTTTCTTATGCCAAGTTAAAATGGACATTTACTCTGGTTGGTTATTGTTAGCTTGAAAACTGAACTTTTTTTGTTCAGATGAATTTGAGACTATTGAGCTGCCCAAAACAACCTCAGAACCTTCAAGTCAGAAAAATTGCATTTGACTCTTTTTGTTTGTTTGTTTATCCATAGTAATTTAAAAAGACATTAAAAACCTGCCATTAACTGAAGTGAACTTCACATTTCCAGTCACTGAGCTCATTTGGAGATGAAAGGCTTCTGCTGGCTGTTACTCAGCACTTTCCCTTCGAAATGCCCTGTCCCACCACGGAGGTTATTAACTTTTTACAAGCTCTGCTCACATCCTCCTTTTGATGGATGGTGCTAAGCTTGTATTTAGATTACAGGGTTTCCCAGCAAGGCTGTGTTGTTATTGAGAGGGAGAGAATTTTAACACAAGATGATTTTTCATATCAACTGCTCAATTTTCCCTATAAAAATTTGCATAGGTAATCTGCTTCAAGGAGTTTTGCAACATACCACCCTGAGACCTTAATGCAAAGCTGTGGGCGCCCCAAGCATAGAGTTCAGTGGTAGGTTTTGGACTAATCTTCCCCCTGCTTTTCATGCCTGTGAGGTGCAAGGGGGCTTTTCTCTGTGGCTTTCAATGCTGCTCTCTTGAGGCTCCTTCTGGGATACAAGGAAACCTGGGGTGACCTGCAGGAAGACTAAGGGAGAACAGAGAGGAAGGGAGCAGAGAGGGGAAAGAAAGCACCCTTTTACCTCTCTGAAACCCTCATCCTTTTTCAAAGTGGAAAAAAAAAAAAAGAGAGAAGGTGGAGAGGGAGGCCGGAGGGGAAGAAGTTTCCCTGCCACCTCATTACTCTCTGCTCACTGTAAACTCCCAGTTGCGGCCAGCCTGGCTCCCGCCCTTCTCTCCCCTCTGGCCTCTGCACCTAAATTTCTCACAACCTTCTTCCCAGCTGGAAATGTAAATCAAGACACATTCAGGATTAAAAAAAACCCCACAACTGAGTAAGAATGCCCCATTCTCCTTTACGGATTATGTAGGAACGAATGTTGTTGATCTTCACCATCTTTAATCTCTATGGTTTCTAGCTGAATTTTCATGACTCATGAACTTACTTTTCTGGCTAAAGAACATACTGGTTTAACTTTTTTCCCTCAATGGAAAAAAGCTGACACCAGATGTTTCTTTAGACCCTTCCCTGTCCTGAGTGAGTAAACACAGAGACAAACAGGCTGTTCTGTCATTTTGCTCCTCTCCAGAATACCAGCAGTTTTATCACTTAGGAAAAAAAAATGCATTTAAACTGCTACCAACTGCATTTCCAGCAAAAGATATGTAAGACCTCACTCTTAAAATTAAATAAAAGTGTTTATGCATGAATAATACGGCTGTTTATGAGCACTGTGGTTTGATGCATGGATACAATAAAGCTCTTGTGCTCCCTGAGCCCTCAGCTCCGATGAGCATGTCTCCTGGCCCAGGAAAGCAACGGCCCTTTCTAACAGCCGCCTGTCAGTATTTTTAAACCTCCTCTCCTAAAATAACATGTCAATGTTTGCCTATCTGAACTTACAGGAAGGCTGAATGAAAATTTGTGGGTACACCACTGCAAATGGATTTTGTCACGGTTTTTATGATGTCATGAGACTATTTATTGTGCTGCACTGAGAAAGCGAGTGAGAATTGCACTTCTTCCTGCAGCCCCATTGCTCCTGAAGGGATTTTTGAACTCTTTAACACTTCTTGAAGAGGGGATTAAAATTGTGGACAACAAACTACCCCTCCTGAGGTGAAGGTGAGCATGTTGGATCCCTTCTGCCAGTCCACTTTCAAGCTTGCCATGTTGCTTACAAATATATCCTGAAGTAAACTATAAAAAACCCACCACACTAACATTTTTAATTCCTTTCCTGAGAGTAATGCTGCTACAACTGTTTACATTTGAGTGTGGAACTGTGGCACTAACTGATATTTTATCTCGTGCTACTGGTAAAAATCTACTTATTTGGTATCAAGACGTTTGAGTGAGAGGGAAGAGTAAACAGCTTCTCAGGTCCCAAGATGTTTGTGTACTGAGGCCACTACATCCGTAAGTTACAAGTCTTTCAAACTTTTTTGAGTTAAGCACAGATAAAATATTAGATCACTGCATGGTTAGTTAATATTATTGTAATATCACCTTTCATGTAGAAAAATGTCAGCTCTTTCCACCTCAGTCTGCTTAATAAGTAATTCAGAGAACAAACCTTGGGTGTAGGATTTTTCTCATCTTTCTGTAATTTTTAAAAATTAGGTCTCATTCTTGACTCCTTCTGTAGTCAGAGGACAGAGATATGTATCTTTTGGGAGCTATTCATTCATTCAAAAATAGATGCCTAGTTTTACACCAACACTGAGGCACAGTTAGACTCTTTTTCAGCAGGATTCTAGGGTGCCCCAAGGCAAGTGTATGTGAATGTTTTTCATTATAGGCGATAAAACACATATATGCATATGTGCATTCTGCAGCTCAGCCATTTGCATCACAATTTCCAGAGAGGTGTCTTCATCGCACAACCCCAGGGGTGTTGGTTGCATCGTTGGTGTGGGTGGCATGTGTTTGTAGCCGGGTGGGGGTGATTTCAGAGTACAAAGCCCTCTGATACAGGTCTGGGGCATATATGGAAGGGAGGATTGTGCTCTCTCTTACTGTCAGTGGGAAGCAGCCCCAGGAGCAAGCACTCCTACAACTGTAGCTAACTTATGTCTCAAGGGAATTGAGTTGCTTCATGCTGGGAAATATCCTGAGTGAGAACTAATGCACCACCACTGTGAGTGGTGGTGGGAGGGAAGCTGGGACAAGGGAGTGAGAATCATTGAATCATAGAATGGTTTGGGTTGGAAGGGACCTCTAAAGGTCATCTAGTCTAACCCCCCTACAATAAGCAGGGATGTCTCCAACTAGGTCAGTCTGCTCAGAGCCCCATCGAGCCTGACCTTGAATGTCTCCAGGGATGGGGCCTCCACCACCTCTCTGAGCAACCTGTTCCAGTGATCAATCACTGTCATATTAAAGAACTTTTTTCTAATATCCAACCTAAATCTACCCTTTTCTAGCTTAAAGCCATTACCCCTCGTCCTGTTGCTACAAACCCTCATGAATAGTTCTTTCCCTGCCTTCTTATAGGCCCTTTTCAGGTACTGGAAGGTTGCAATAAGGTCTCCCTGGAGCCTTCTCTTCTGCAGGCTGAACAGGCACAATTTTCTCAACCTGTCTTCGTAGGAGAGGTGCTCCAGCCCTCTAATCATCTTTGTAGCCCTTCTCTGGACATGTTCCAACAGGTCCACATCCTTCTTGTATCAGGGGCTCCAAAGCTGGACATAGTACACCAGCTGAGGTCTCACTAGGGCAGAGTAGAGGGGCAGAATCACCTCTCTCCATCTGCTGGTCACACTTCTTTTCATGCAGCCCAGGATGGGATTGGCCTTCTGGGCTGCAATTGAGCATTGCATTCAGCTTTTCATCCACCAGTATCTCCAAGTCTTTTTCCACAGGGCTGGTCTCTAGTGTGTCTTCTCCCAGCCTATACCGATACCGCTGGTTGCTGTGGGCCAGGTGCAGGACCCTGCACTTGGTCCTGTTGGACATCATGAGGTTCACCTGGGCCCACCTCTCCTGGGCCCACCAGCTTGACCAGGTCCCTCTGGATGGCATCCTGTCCCTCTGGCATATCCACTGCACTGCTCAGCTTGTTGTCATAAGCAAACTTGCTGAGGGTGCACTCAATGCCACTGTCAATATCATTAATGAAGATATTAAACAACACTGGTCCCAGTATAGACCCCTGAGGGACGCCACTTGTCAGTGTTTATCAGAGGAGCTAAAACAACTGGCAAGTCTATCTGGAAACTGCTGTTTCAGTAACGCGAAGATCTTTATCTTAATCTTAAATCTGACTTCTCCTTTCGTCCCCAGCAGCCTCTGCAATGTGATCCATCCTGTGGAAACCATGGACCTGAGTGTGCCTCCTAGCTAGTATGTGCTTATATGACTTGCAGAGCTAAGGAGCAGGCATGAGGAGAAGGACACCATCTTGGACAATGGTATTTGTGAAACATTAAGATAAAACATGACAGCCTTTGGCACTGCAGCAGGTCTGGGTTTTAGTGGCAGGGTGTCAAAAGCTGTTCCTGGTATTGTTTTGGTTTCCTTCTGAACTTAGAGAGTCGGCCTACTCCCTTCAGTGCTGCAAGCCATCCAGATGGATTGGGGTGATAAGTGGTGAGAAATTGCTTTGCATCTTAGCCACACATGGAAATCATGCTTTGGAAAATGTGTCCATTTGTTTTCTTAAAGGTGAACGTAGAGATTTTGTAGTCTGAGGCATATTTCTAGTCTTAAGTTCAATTTTTCACAGTATAGGTCTGTGTCTTGATTTCAACAGAGTTAAATTTAAGAACATACTTGTTTTGCTGTCAGGAAAAAAATATGCCTTATCCTTGTTTGATTCACATTTCTGCGTCATCAATTCCCACAAGATGTGATAGGAAGGTGGCTTTTTTGTTGTTCACTTTTAGCCAGAACTTTATAACAATGGCAGACTGAGAAGTGAAGGCTAATTCCTGTCCCCTTAGACAGGATGAGCTACATCTGTGCTCCAAAATACACATCCAGGACATCTTACTGCAGCCAGCTGTCACAGAATCACCTATTGCTCTTACTTTCTTCTGAAGGACTCGAGGTCTGACAGACTGAGATCTCCACAGTCTGAAATGATCTTTGAACTTTTGAAGCATGATGTTTTAGTGGATGATCTAGATGTGGCCTACAGCTCTGATTCTATAGTTAATATCAACATAAAGAGCCATTAAATACTAGTTTAACTTTGAATAGAGACGCAAATTCTTTAAACATCAGTTTTCCTAAGATGAGTGTTTAGAATGAGCATATTATTATAATCTGATGTCACAAAAATGCAGTGGGTGGCAGCCCAGTTCATAGGTAAAATTAATAAGGGGATAGGCAAAATGAATATGAGAAGAGACTTTTGTGCTACCAATGGTGTAACCAGTTGTAAACCAGTTGCAAAATATTTCTAAAGCACTGAGAGTCAGATGCAAGACACTCACTTTCTTCAGTATCCAACAAAATGACCATTCAGTGAGCAATTTCACATAATATGGGCAATCTTCTACTGCTTTGTTGAATCACTACATAATCAAAAAAATGTATCTTTTGGAAAGAAAAGTTGGTTTCTTTACTAATCCAAACTCTGGAATGAATTTCAGAGAACCAGAGAAACAGTGATGCTCTCTTGCCTGTTGAGCATTAGTGAGAGTAGAAGTGTTGCCCGGGCATAATTGCACTGCAAATTCATGCTGCTGCTTTATTCTTTGTCATTTCAAGAGATGCTGGTTCTTACAAAGTGGGGAGAGGGAGTCTTCTTGTTGAAGGCTGAATAGGCTTTTTGATCTCTCCTGGATGGCCACACTAGCACACAGCACAGTGCCACACACAATTAGTGCATGCACATAAAATATGGCCATGGGCCTTACATAGCGAAGTGGTGGGAATATCTGTCCATCCTTATTTTATACATACAAACCTTATGGTCTGAGGCATTTTGTGGGGTCTTCTATGCTGAAACAAAGGATAGTTGATGTATCTCTAAGGAAATGAATACACTGAAGAGCATTCCGGAAAAAATTACCTGTCAATCTTAATGTTGAAAGTTTCTAGAATTTATTTAATTTAAATATGCCAAAAAAATAAACTTTATGATATTTGTATCTTTTCCTTGTGACGTTTGTAAACTCTATATGTTTCCTGCTTCAACTCTTCTTCTCTCAGCTACCCTTAATTTTCCAGATGTACTTGACACCTTAGTTAATCAGAGTACTTCAGATTCCTGCCATGAAGACTACTTCATGGAACTTCTAATTGCAGAGCTGACTGTATTTAACTAATTTCAAGATTTTAGATTTGGGAGGTTTTTAGAAATGTGGTCCACACATGCAACATTTCCCCTCAAGATGTCTGAGGTTACGTTAATTAATCAAGCATCCAGGATAGGAAGCATTAATCGTTTGTCTCTGTACATTGCTGGGATTATTCCAAAACCTCCTTCCTTTTCTCTGTCAATATAAATAAAATAAAGAGAGAAGAGGAAAGCTTAACATATGGTCAGAGACAGAAAGCATGTCCTTTTCTCCAGGAGCATACATCAAAGATTTTCATAGATAGAATTGATTCATCAGCAATGGTCTTAGGCCAATATAGAGTCAAGGATGTGAGTCAGTCACAAGCAATGTTAAACCTCCATAAACAATTCTTAAAGGTGTTACATTAAATTTATATTTTCCTTGCTCTGCTCCCCATTCAATATTCTGCTATAAAATATTCCCTTTGAAGCAATTCCTTTTGCCCTTATCTCCAAGACACTAGGAGTAGTCGTGGTTGTCAAAACCTGAAAATCTCCACTCTTGAGCACAGTCCAGGAATCAAATTCAAAGAACTATATCATGAACCAGCATGGAACCAAATGTTTTGTCAAATCAGCCTCCTGAGGGTTCATATTCATGGTGTTGAGGTGCACCGCCTATTCTTGTCAGACACAGATGAAGTTTTCCAGAAGAAATACAGCAAGCTAAGGGTAAGATTGGAAGTTCCTAGAAAGAACAAGTTCAATGCTGCTACTCTGCTCTTGTGAGACCCCGCCTGGAGTACTGTGTTCAGCTCTAGGGCTCCCAGAGTAAGAAAGACATGGATCTGCTTGAGTGTGTCCAGAGGAGGGTCAAAAGATGATCAGGGGGGTGGAGCATGTCTCCCATGAGGACAGGCTGAGAGAGTTGGGGTTTTTCATCCTGGAAAAGAGAAGGCTCTAGAGATCTTACAGTGGCCTTTCAGTACCGAAACAGGGCTTACAAGAAAGCTGGAGGGGGACTTTTTACAAGAGTATGGAGGATAAGGGGTAATGGCTTTAAAATGGAAAAAAGTAGGTTTAGATGAGATATAAGGAAAATGTTCTTTACTGTCAGGGTGGTGAGGCACTGGAACAGGTTGCCCAGGGAAGTTGTGGATGCCCCCCTCCCTGGAAGCGTTCAAGGCCAGGCTGGATGGGGCTTTGAGCACCTGATTTAGTGGAAGGTGTCCTTGCCCATGGCAGGGAGGTTGAAACAGGATGATCTTTCAAGTCCCTTCCAACTCAAACCATTCTATAATTCTATGAATGCCAGCTGCATGGAGCATTTTTCATCTAGAACTAATAGTCCTACTCTGTTCTCAGCTACATGAGAGAAGGCCAGGTTACTATAGCTAGATCAGTGGAGTTGCTCCGAACTGTCAATGGTGTAGACGTACTTGATTTCCAGGGAAATGGTGGAAGCCCTCTGATTTCATTCCCCTTTCTTCTCTTGATATTCTCGATTTTTAAATAATTCTTCTTAGTTTACCCTTTCAAGCTATGTGCAGTAACTCAGCTTTTTCTTGCTTTAGTGAGTTTACAATACCACGACAAAGAATCTAAGCTATCTGATCTTTTTTTCTTAAATCTGAATGATACCATCAGTGTAAGATTGCTTTCAATTGTACTGTTCTAAAGACCTAAGCTATCCTGAAATTGTCTTTATCTCTAGAATTGTGTGGTCAAAGTTAGTCATAGGCCATAAAGGTCAGTCAAGGCCACAGTGGAGACATGTGATGTACATTAGCTGTGATATGTCAATTCTATAACTTTCTTATAGTACGAAAAATTTCATATCAAGCTTCGCTCCCAGGAATGCACAGAAAGGAGAATAACAGAAGGAAGTTGGGGAGAAAAGATTTTTTCCTGCTCTCTGTGGGACTACAAGGAATTAGAAGACTAAATATTAGGTAATTAAAAGGAGGAATGGGCTTTGAAGGAACAGAGAGTCCTATGATCAAAAGGTTGCATCATATCCAAAGCTAAAGAGTTTTTATGTTTATACTTTTTAAGTTAAGCCACTTGGATTTGCTTTTGTAAATGATGCCCTATGGCCCTGAAGGATAAAACCATGGCGGAAAAAACCAACTGCTTGAGATTTTTGCCCTCTTATGGAACTGCTGCACTCTTGTGCAAGAAATTCCTTATGCCTGTAGCGTTATCATTGGGCCACTCTCTTGGTTTCCACTGTCCCCTGAGGCATCCAGTATATCATAGAATCATAGAATGTTTTAGGCTGGAAGGGACCTCTAGAGGTCATCTTGTCCAACCTCCCTACACAAGCAGGGACATCTCTACCTAGATGGTAGTGATGCTAAACTAAAGCAGTCATTTTACTTTTGCAAATGAAAAAAGAGGATGATTCCATTAGTCAAGACCCAAAATCCACACTGAAGTGACGGGCATGCCAAATTGCACAGATGTTAGTAAGCGTATGCATAGTTTCAGTATTGCGTCAGAAAAATATCATGTAGTTCATTATCTTTCCCGCAAGACAAACTGCATTGAAAAATAGAAAACAAACACATGGCTTTAAATGGAACCACTAATTTTTGTATTACTTGTAAGTAAAAAGACAGATCTCACTGCCAATGGCATGGATTTTTCTTCATTTGATTCACAAATCTACAGGAGAAGGGAAATGTATTTATCACCTCCCATAAGAAATTTTGAGCATTCAGCATAAAATACAAATAACTGTTTAAATCTTTTGTGCTTAGTGAATTCTTTTCAGTATGACACACAGCTAGGGAGGAAATTTTAGTTAGTATTGGTTTGGAACAAAAAAATCTCAGCCATTTTTTTAGAAAGTAATTCTGGAAACCACCCCAGCTTTGCAGAAATCTCTGTCCTGCCTCATCCCGTTTTACAGAGTTCCCTTTCCGTGCAGATCCTGGCAGAAGTCAGCTTGTTAATTCCCAACGACAAGAATTAGCCAGATAATGGTTTTTATGGAACTGCTAAAACATTTGGCTCCATTAATTGGCCAAGAATATGTTTACACTTAACCAAATGGACTGCTTAGAAAATTCTCAAGGAATAACCTATGCATTGAAACAACTTTTGCAAGAGATTGAGACTTTTTTGCCTTAGTTTCAGAAAGCTTCACATAAAGGCAGTGTCTACATGTATGTGCCTCCATGCTTGCTTAAGATCTAGGTGACCACACCAACAGATTGAGGTGCTTTAAGGGAGAAGGAGACAGAATTGAGGTGCCTAAGTCTAAAACTACAATCCACAAAACCCTGCCTAGCCCTGCAAGATTTAAAAAGGGCCACAACCGTTGATCTTTTCCCCAGTTTCACTAGATGCTTCCAGTGCTTGACAGCCTGGTCTGCTGCCATCCCTCCAGATCTGAACATTTTGGTTTCTTTCTCGTGCCTGCAGCCCTTTGCGACTTGCAAACTGGACAATCCTTCACCCCTGTGCCCAAGGATCCAGCCTAGTAGATGTTTTCTGAAAAAGCTGGGTGTGTATTGGCAGCACTGATTTCTGCATGAGGTACAGCGGGTATCTGTAAGGGAAACAGAACTGTTGTTTGTATCTAAGAATTTAGAGGTTTAGAGCATTTACTCAGGAAGCTGGAGCTCAAGGATTTTCTTCTCCTCAGCCAAAGGCAGTTTCAGCTCAGAACTGCAACCTGCCACAGGACCACAGGGAAGAAAAATCCTCCTTTCCTTCTGTCAAAACTAGAATGGCAAAGAAAGCCAAGGTCAAAAGGGCACGAAGAGAGTAAGCCACAACTGGGTGATGTTGTCCTTCTGCCTAGGAAGCATGGGCTTCAGGCACCCTTCCTGTACTGCACACTAAAGATCTCAAACAATTTTAATGCTTTCAAATTAGAACTCCAGTGAGGGAGGTTACCCCCAGCATCTAACTGATGACTTTCTGCTATCTCAACAATTCATCCATACAACATTTGAGACAGAAGACTCAAGGTAATCACTTTTCAGTTTGCAGGACACTTGCTAGAATTTGAGTTAGTATATTAAAAGCAAATTCTTGGAAATAATTTATTTTCTCATGAGGTCTAGGAAAAAAATAAAACCAACAGAACCAGGCAACCTTACACCTTGTCTTTAAACTCAGATAACTATCAATTCTTTTCTTATTTATTCAAAACTTATTAAAACAAAGGATGCACTTGAACATCTTAAAGACTGAAGTAACTAAATTCCATCTTTCCATGTGAAGGGTAGAAATTAATTCTTTTGTGTACAAAAAAGAGCAAAAATGTGTATGCATAAGTTGTTTTTCATCACAAGTGCTTCCGTTGATGTCTTCTAAAGGATTGTACTTGCAAACAAATTTCCTCACATTACAGTGGAAATAGATTAGTTATTAAAGTTTGGCTTGTATTAAGTACCTCTGTGTTTTTTTCTAAAGTTAATTGGTTATATTTTTGGTGTTGTAAGTAGAGTTGGAAAACTGTTTCAACCTGCCCATTTCTCTAATAGGCTGAGTAAGACATTAAAACTGAGAGACCTGGGGTTGTTTAGCCTGGAGAAGAGAAGACTGAGGGGATTTTTTATCAACTCTTATAAATATCTAAATATCAAGAGGATGGGGATAGTCTCTTTTCAGTGGTGCCCAGTGATAGGACGAGGGGCAATGAGCACCAGCTGGATCACAGGAAGTTCCTCCTCAACATCAGGAAAAACTTCTTTACCATGAGAGTGACAGAGCACTGGAAGAGGCTGCCAGAGAGATTGTGGAGTTTCCTTCTCTGGAGACTTTCAAAACCCACCTGGACACATTCCTGTGTGACCTGCTCTAGGTGAACCTGCTTTGGCAGAGGGGTGGACTATATGGGCTACAGAGGTCCCTTCTAATCTACCATTCTGTGATTCTGTAAAACATCACTATGGGTCATAAAAGTAAGGAAATAGCAACAGGCGGTAGTGAAGATTCTACTTAAAAATCAGTTTTCTGTTCTACATCTCTTTTTAATCAATGAAAGTATTATGTAAAAGCCAATCAGACTTTTAAAATGAACCAAAGTACATCTGCATTAAGATTTTCAGAGCAGATAGCATTTATGGCAGCTCATTTCAGTTTGAAAGTTAATTTCTTACGATCAGAGAATCATAGAATAGTTTTGGTAGGAAAACACCTTTAAGGTCATTAAGTCCAACCATAAACCTAATACTGCCATGTCCACCAGAAAATCATGTCCCTAAGCACCACATTTATATGTCCTTTAAATACCTCCAGGGATGGTGACCCCACTATTTCCCTGGGCAACCTGTTCCAATGTTTCATAACCATTTTAGTGAATAAATTTTTCCTAATATCCAACCTAAACTTCCCCTGGTGCAACTTGAGGCCATTTCCTCTTGTCCTACCACTTGTTACTTGGGAGAAGAGACAGACCCCCACCTCACTACAACCTCCTTTCAGGGAGTTTTAGAGAGTGATAAGATCTACCCACAGCCTCCTTTTCCCCAGGCTAAACTACCCCAGTTCCCTCAGCTGCTCCTCATAAGACTTGTGCTCTAGAGCATTCACCAGCTTCTTTGCTCTTCCTTGTTGATCCCTTTGCAGTCTTGGAATATTTTTTTCTACTTTCCACCCATCTATTTCAGTTAAATAGCTAACTCGACTAGAAGAAGTAAAAGGAAAAGTAACTTTTCTTATAAAATCTCATTCTGTATCCAGAAGCAGTTAGAGCAGACATTTTCTCACAAAAAGATATTTTTACTTCACAGGGGTTTGTACTAATGACCTCTATGAGGAAAAGAGTGACTCCAAAATCCCAAAGGATCCTACTGCACATGGGGTGTTTTTGGAGGAGAAAGTTCATAAATCATTTTTCCACAATACAGAAATACATATGTATGTGTGGATTTAATTATCTATTTTTAAAAACTTAGATCGAGTACTATGACTACTATAAGCCTTAGTCCTACAATACTCAGTCTAGAAAACTATCTTTAAAATTAATACTTAGAAAGTGAATAATCTGGATTTTCATTTGTAAAGTATAATTTATACTTGGAAATTACAGGTAATCTGTGGAAAAAGTTGCAATATTCAGAAACTGAGTAATGTCATAACAGATCCAACTATGAAATAAACTGTTCCTTGAAACTAGAAGATCTTAGCTATACATTTGATAAAAATTAAATCATATTCTCCAGCAAGGAAAATAGAGGGAAAAGAAGCGTATGGAGATCAGTGTGGGTGTGACATCCATTACCAGCCCTATTAGTCATTTCAATGTATATTTTTGTTACTTATATTGCCACTTTGAGAACTTGGGTTCATAGTGAGGAAGGAAAGGGAAGAGAAAAAGGAAGAGGGAAAGGAAGAGGGAAGGGAGGAGAGAAAGGAAAGGAATGGCACTGTAGAAATACACACTGTCTCTGGGAAAATGGCAAGATGGATGAATAGGATACAGCATGCAAATTGTTCAGAGTTTATGGGCCCTCAAAGGCATAATCTTAACTGGACAGGTGTGTTGTTGTCTTGTTGGGTGCTCTTGAGGATCCTGAGCTTACACAGCATCATGGCTAATTTTTAAATGTGATTTTTATATTTCTAATGTGATAAATAAGTGATGCTCCTCTCTTATGTCCAGCTTTCTCCCATTCTCCCCATAGAAAGGAGCAGCCCATCCGCAACCTGGGCAGAGAAAGGATGACTTCACTAAAAGATTTTTTAAGTGTCCATGAAGAGAAGGTATCTGCTTTGCAGGACAGCTCAGATAAATTGTGCAAGGGACAAGAAAAACAAAAGAAAACACAATAATATGTCACTGGTATGCTGTCACTGGAATGAGTGACCATAAGGGGAAGAGGGGACCCACTAGAATCATCCGCAGTGGTGCACAAACTGGAACAAAAATAATTGTGGGAGGATTTTAATACCATTTCCAAAGAGCATGTTTGCACCTCTGCCTTCATCCATATCTGTCAAGAAAGAATAAAAATATCTTTAAATTATGCCCCATAAAACTACCACCAGTCTATGGGGTGTCGTAGGCAAACTGAATTTTGCCATCCGGATGAGACTCCTTATCTCTAGAGGTCGGCACCTCTAGAGATATGAACTGCAGGAAGCCTGGAAAGCAAATCCTGCAGTTCCTCCTGCTTTGGTTGTATTCCTGAGCAGAAGGACACAACCATGGGACTTGGTACTGGCACAAGCCAACCCAAGCAGAACAGGGTCTCCTTGGGCTCCCCACTTCAGTTTCAAATGAGAGAGTGTATTTGGCAAGTGGAGATTGGTCACAGTACTGATCTGAAATAATGTTTCTGGCTTCAACCTTCCCTTTGCTGTACTTGCTTCACCTATCTGTGGCATTTCATCATTAATCAACAACAAGAACCTTTTGTAGCGGAAAGCTGCCTTCTTTCTACACCTTTGTGCAACATTAAACAGTTGTAATACTAGTAATAATAAGCTTACATGGGAAGGGGTAAACTGCCACCAGCAAGTGATTCTTTCAGATCAGCCTCATTCTTCAGATTTTGCATGGCCCAAGCACTCTTTTGGTTTTCATGAAAGGTGCAATTAAAGGGGCAATTCCTCTTTTAGAACAAGAGGAAATGGCTGCAAGTTGCACCAAGGGAAGTTCAGATGGCATATTAGGAAGAATTTCTTCACAGAAAGCGTTATCAGGCGTTAGAACAGGTTGCCCAGGGCAGTGGTGGAGTCCCCATCCCTGGAAGTATTTAAAAGATCTATAGATGGAGTGCTTAGAGATATGGTTTAGTGGAGGACTTGTTAGTGTTAGACTAATGATTGGACTTAATGATCTTAAAGGTCTTTTCCAATCTAGATAATTCTATGGTTCTCTAAGGCAAATTCTATAGAGGCAAAATTTGGAAATGACTAAAGCCACTGCCCAAGGCAACCGGGCCAATGTATCAAAGCTGGAGCAAAGTGTGTACAGTGTATTAACTGTGCTTCCCTATAGGAAAGCAGAACAGTATGAGTACGGTTTTGTGGGGATCACAGAGTGATGAGAAGCAGCTGCAGGGGGTACCCTGGCCAAAAGGGTAGGCAGAGATTTACTTCTGCCTTCTCTGAAGTGTTATTTTGGGGATTTCTGAGCAAGAAATTACTGACAGTCGTCAGTACCCCTGGGGGAAACAGGTTCTTGTGCCTGCTCATTGGAAGTAAACTTAATGACAACAAAGATGATGCCTTGTTCGTGATACAAAAGTTTCCTTCTAAAGAGGAAAAAAAAATAGTCCTGAAAGGTCCTCAATATTAATCAGATGTTCATGACACAAAGGAAGGAACCTCTGAGGGGGTTGTAAGAGTTAATTTGTGAATGCTTTGAGATCTTGCTGTAATGCTCACAGAAAGCTTGCTCTGTGTGTATTTGCAACTCCCTAAATAAAGACTACAGCGCCAGGGCTTGAATTTCACACATTAATCTGCAGGGACCTTCAAGCCAGACACATGGCTCTGAGGCAGCAAGGAAAATACTTCTTTGCTCGTTTTCAAATCTATCTGATTAGGTGGATTTCTACCATATGAACAGCCTTTCACTGTAAGTGAAAGAATAGTCACTTCTTTAGAAAGCAGCAGGAAGAACAGCTTAGAGAAAGTCTGTTAGAAAAAAGGTAGCGTCTGTCTACAATCACCAAACAGACTAAATCTGTGCTGATTTTGATTTTGTTTCCCACAGTGGAAGAGTGGGAAAGTGATCTTCCCTTGCTCTTGGGATAGAAATGGTATTGGATGAATCAGCCCCTTACAAGAGCTTTTTGGACAGAATGCAGGAAAATCTTCATATGATTTAATTTTTGTTAACTTGCAAATGTTATTGTTCTATGTTGTTGGCAAACATAGTATCATTAATAACAGGATCTGCCAAATGCTACTACTCTATGGGACTCACGGTAGTTGAATCTATGTGTCAATAGCTCATAGCCTCATACCTGTTAGCAGGACTCATCCTGCCCAGCGGCAGGGACCTTGCCTATGGGTGCAGAGTATCATCAGCTTCAACATCAGCCAAGCCAGGTTAGGGCTCTCAACACTTTGTAGGACTGACTCATATTTCTGTTGTTTCCAGCAGAACCCTGGGTTATTGAAAAAAGCCAATAAACAAAACAAAACAAAACAAAAGCAAAAAAGAAAAAAGCCCAGTATTTGCTGAAAATGCTGAGCAACCTCTGCACTGATTCTGTTAGTGTGACCCTGAAATTTCCTGCATGTCCTGCTGTGCAAATGCCAAAAGACAATGGCTTTATTTCTCCAAATATTAAGGAATATTTTCTTTGGCTTTGCTCCATACACATCATCATTCCTCACACCCTATGCTTCAGAGTAGGGTTTGAAAATGATGTGCCTTGGGAACATTTCACTTACCTGCTCTGAGATTTGAATTTGTACCACTTCCTAAGGTTCAGGTGAATTTCCTCTGTGAACACTGCGTGTCACATTGCTTACCGATCATTAGCTGTTGCAAGCATCCTTGCTCTTACCTACTGGGACTTTACAAGAGGGTCATATGAAACGTTTTTCCCAGGCTGGGGGCAGGCTTTAGGGTCATGACAAAGGGGCTTGAATTTCAACCTATGAATTGAAATCATAGCATCAGGCAAGGCTGAGTGCCGCTGGGCTCGGTAAGCTGTGATCCATCCCAACTGCAGGCCCTCTCTGCTATCAAGGGGCTGAATGCGGCTGCAAGTTTTGGGCAAAGCTGCTCCAATTAAAAGATGTAAGAAGTGCCTTTATCCAGTTAAATCAAAGGCCTGTCTAGCCAAGTATCCTGTCTCTGACAGTGATTATTAGCAGATACTTAAACAAAAGTATGAGAATTAAGGTGTATAGCACCCCTTTACTACCTTCCAGCCTCCAAAAATCAACAGCCCAGAGGTTTCCTGAGACTGAAATTACATCCATAGCATAGTATCAAATAGTCAACAAAGAACTCATCCTCCATTAATGTGTCAATCCCTTTGGGAATTTATTTTATTTGGTCACACAAAAAAGGTTTACTTCACTTTTTTGTCTGTTTTAAACTGTGCCTAACAATTTTATTGAATGTCCCCTAAGATTTTATGTTCTGAGAAACTGTAAATTGTCAACCTCTGTTCATTTTTCTTGCACCACCCTGGTTTTACAGAACTGTGCCACACGCTGCCTCCAGTATCATTTTTTCAAGCTGAGAAACTGTATGATTTAATCAGCAGAACAGAGATCCACATTGAAGAGGAAAAGACATTTGTGGTAGGACCAGTTGTGGAGGAGGGAGGAGATTCTGGAGGCAGGTCTTGCTCTGAACATCTTCTCACCCACCCTGTAGACCTGTGAATTTGAAGAACAGATAGTGTGTTCTGGCAGCAAGTGAGCATCAGACTCTGTTGTCAGAGGAAGAAAAGCCAAGGACCACTCCCACTCTGAAACTCTGATATTCCTCCTCAGGACCACCAAGATATGGAGGTGGATGGCAGGAGAACCCATCTGCCACGTGGCTTTTAAAAAGGCAGGCAGAAAAGAAAGGAGAAAGCATCATCTTCTCTGATGCATACAACTGCCTGCGTTGAGGGCTTGAAGGAAGCTGGGCATTTGGGTGGCTGAGGACAGGGGACAATTTTCTGGGTGATTTCATGAGGAAGTCTTAAAAAACATCTGAACAGGAAGGTCAGGTTGATGATGCTTTTTATGAGCAAAGAGGACAATTATTTTAAACACGGTATTTGGTGTCAGTGGGGGGATTTGAACTGCTTGGCAGGAAGGGAAGTAGATCATAGGCTGTGTGCAAATTCAGAAAGGGGGTTGGGTAAACTCTTGTGACACAGAAAGAAAAAGAAAGTTGATGGGAGCAAAGATTTATCTTGATCTGATTGTAAGGCACAGGGAAAGATGGAAGATGAGTCAGGTGATGGAAGGCCTGAAAAGAGATTTCACAATCCTTTAAAAATTAAGAGGGAGAAGATTAGATAGAAAATAACAAGTTTCAAGAAGGAAGTCCAGTAACTCCTTCAGTTCATGGCTGAAATTTCATGGGGCAGCAGCCAGAGCAAAAGGATATGGAGAAAGGAGTAAGGCAAAAAGAAAGCTCCTACCTGCAAGTTGGCCATTGCTCCCAGGCACAATAGTAATAATATGAGCACAAATTATTCCAAAGCAGGGAATGCATAGGAAAGCAAGTAAGAGATCAGCTTCACTGACATTTAGCTTTACTGGCCTTCATTTTACTGCTATAGATAAAATTAGGCACTTATAAGAAAACATCTTTTCCCTCTTTCTCTCTGTTCAAGTCTGGTTTTGAGTCATAAATTCATAAACTTGCAACCTCAGCTTCAGTTCCTTTCATGAAGATCCATGTTAAAACATAGGCCTTTAAGGTCATTAAACCCAAGTGCATGTGGAGGAGAAAAAAGATGCAGCAAGAAGCACATTCAAAGAGACAAAACCTGTGCAGGTTCACATAATGTTATTATGACTTTGCAGAAAAGGAAGGTGCAAAATGAACAGATGTTCAAATATAATTGTTTAAAAACTTGTATGCAAGATGGGAAGATGGTTCTTACCCACCACATGGATAGGAAATGCCATGGGAGGAGTGATGCCAGATTTACATGTTTACATGGAAAACCCAAGGAAACTGGCGAGCCATGATTTGAGGCAGCCACCTTGGTGCGTCTTCCCTGTGTTGTCAGAGCTGCGTCCAGAATGAGCAGTCAGTATGTAATACACCAGGCCAGCTGGCTGGGAACAGCCTGTTCCACAGTGTCACACTAAAACTGCCTGCAAGACAATCTATCGCTGATAATTTTGCAGACTCTTCATAGAAACGAGTCCTTCACGTAAAGGTTTCTAACAAAAAGCATCAATGTCATCTGGTGGCCAGAGCACATGTTTTCATTAGCTAGGGTGTTAGTCATAGAACCAACAAGATCACTGCCACACAAATAAACATATTCAGGACATCCAGGACTATTAAACTTTGAACTTTGTAGGACTACTTTTTCCATAATTCTTTGTCACATCATATATATATATATGTAATGTGGCTTCAATAGCAAGCACCTCCCTATGATAACCTGCATCATTATTTGGTTGGTAGAAGAAAATGCCTGAATAGCTGCTTGCCTTAACTTCAGGATATTGCTTACTAAGAATGAAGTGCTTAATTTGACAAGTGAGAACAGATGATACCCTGGCTTGGAAAAAGTATCGCAAAAAGGAGCTGCAGTCTTGTGATGTCTAGCCCTAAGTGCTGTAAATTTGGGCAGGATGTCTTGATAACAAAAGGACAGTGAGGGCTGTTTTCTCGCTCACAAGTTTTCTTACTGCTCCCCGACCCAGCTCTGTGCCTGTGAGCTCATCCTTATGAACAAAACAATCTCCTTTCAGTGCCACTCCTTGAGCTGAGATTGGAAATAGTTTAACTAAAAGTCCCAGTCTGGACATTTCTGTTCTCAATGCTTTTGAGGGTTCCCCTGCCAACTTTTGCATGAAAAATAAAATGTCTAGAGAAATGTCAAAAGTTTTGAGATATTCCCTGTAAATGAGCAAGGTTTGTAAAATAGCTGTTCCCTGGTACATGTAACCTGTGGTTTCTATGCACAATGTTCCAGAAAATGTTTTTTAACATGTATCTTAAGGTCATGATGCCTGAGACCACTGGAGACTGCAATATAGTTAGCCATAGTATTTACAGAGGTTGTGGTCTCTACAATTTATCAAAATATTTGATTCTGTCTCACTGTAGCAAGGAGAAAGGAGAAGGCCTGGTCTCTTCCCTTGCTGCTGCCCTCTCTTACCTACAACTACTCATCAAACACTTCTTGGTAGAGAGAGTTGTAGCTTTGCCCAGCTTTGCTTTCTATCAGGGCTGAACAAGCCCTGAGGAGAGGAGAGCAAGAGCTGCCTCCATCAATGTAGACACCATGTTAGCCTGTGATCCCTGTCTTTATTTGAATGACATGTTCAGCCAAGATACAGAAAAACATGATGGAAGAAATAATGCTTATTGATTTTTTTTTAAATTTAAAACTCAGTTTCATTTCCTATTAGAAAGGAATTGAGATGTGGAAAGCATGAGAGCTCAGACAAGCCCCTAGAACACCTACCAGCTCTGTCAGAAGACTTTTCATTTGGATCTTGTCAGTTCAGGTAAGTGATTGAACTCCTGCCTAAAGCAGCAGTGTCTTTGCCTGCTATAAGTATCTACAAAATGTGGAAAAAATCTTCCTGTGGCTCATCTGCTGTTGCCCACCTAGGAAGAGAGATCCCAAAACTTAGGCCTATTTTAGAGATATCCTCCCTGTGTCCCCTGAGCCACTTGTGAGATGTCTATTTGTTCTCCTTTCTCTCATCCGTTTTTGCTCACTGTCTCACCCACAAATGTCAGTGCTTCCTCCAGCTTCCAGAAGTTCCTATTTCTCAGCTAAAAAATATTCCACCAACAAATTCTGGCCAGTACTACCCAGGATTAGGTTTTCATTTATGTGGTCTGCTTCAGGGCTCTGTGGGTGAATACTATGTAGATACTTGATTTACAGAAGAAATACACAAACCTGCTCAGATAAAACAAGACTCACTTAGTGAGGTCTGTGCTGTTTTAAGTTCAAGGTCTAAATTCACCACCAGCTGAATATGACCGGAGCCAAGAGTGATGTGTCTGATGGAGTCCCATCCTCTGTCCAGGATGCAGCTAATCCCCTATCCAGGCACTTTCTCATCAGTGAGCAGAGCAGTTTGCTCTGTAACGTCATTCTTCCAAGGTCCTCCACAGGTCTTCAAAATGAAACACTGTCTTAGGAAGTTTTCTAAGACAAATTTCACTCCTACTAGGTCCTAAAACAAGCACTTAGTGGAGGGAGACAGAGGTGGAAGAACCAAAGCTAATGTCATAGCCTTGAAGAGCAGGAGATCTGACTCTGTTTTGTGGCCACTATGTGTTCACAGGACACTCCTGAACAGTGATACAGATTTGGATGGCTCTGGTGTCCTCAGAACTCGGAGGTGGGGTGAACAGGGTAGGATATTGATAGTCTGCAAGCAGGGGATGCAGAACCCACAGCAATTCATCACCTCCCTGACATCACCACCAGATCCAAGTGACAAGTAATTGGCCATGCCAATGCAGCACTCATCAAACTCCAGAAGGCTTTGTTGGCTGCCATACTTGGAAACCAGCTGAGCATGAAATTAAGAAAAATTCCTGATTTAAGCTGTTGAGAATTAAGAAATGACAACGTAATTTTCTGGACTAATTGTATTTGCATTTGCCTGCTTTTGATTTTTTTTCCTTACAGGAAAATGAGAAGAATCAGTAAACATTTTTAATTTGACATGTTTTTCCTATTTTTTCCGTTCACTTCTATTAACTCTAAAGCAGTTATAAAATAAGTAATTAACTAAGTGGGAGATTGTACTTTGTAGTCAGAAATGATCTGAACACATCAATTAGGTAAAGCAAGCCTAGTATCAAGCAAAGCACTCACAGATTTTTCCTCTGCCTAATTTCTTGTGCCCACTTGTTCACAAAGCTGCCTGCTGCTTACTGTAGGCAACATCTGTCACAAAAGGCAGAATCAAGCAAGAAAAATAAACATCACCTCATGCTGTTAACAGAACAATTTACAATTTACTCATGTTCCTTTCTCAAATATTGTACTTGTTTATTACAGAACTGTCTGGAGACAAAAATCTATAGAGACAAGCATTTTCCAAAGATTAGATTAAACAGGTTGACAAATGAACAGGAGGAAAACACAAGATCTGCTTGTGCTTCCAGTTGCTGTGTGTAAAACCATTCTGAAGTATTCAATTAACTGTTAAAAACACATCTAGTGAACTTCAGTCTCCATCATTGCCCGTGCTCTTCAGTTTCAAGATCCTGATTTAAGGCTGTGCATAAATCCCACTGCAGAAGAGCCAAGACTTGTTGTCTCACTAAGCTAGTGGAGCTTTTGCTTTAAATTGTGGTTTTAGAAGAGGACCTTCAGCGTAAGGCTCTCTCTGTAGTTTCCCTCCTGAATAGGCCTGTCCTCTAAGTTCACTCACTTCATTTCTCTGCCAGTAATATGATAAGAACAATAAATAGTAAGGCTAAAAGAGGCACCTCAGGTTGCTGAATGTGCATTTTATCATTTAAATTAAAAGCTTAACTTACAGTCACTAATGGCTTAAATATTTAGCCAAAGTAATACTTCAAAAATTACTTCTTCCTTCAACCTATGAGGTAATTCATAAGATATTGTCATTTGGGAACCAGAATAAATATTATGGAAGGCAAAAGATGTCAAATCTTGTAGGCAATGGAATAACCTAAAATTAATTCCAGTAATGAATTTTGATAGAATGATTTCTAATATGTCTCTTTGGAGTGATAAACAACCTGACTTCAAAAACGACTCAAAATCCAATATTCAATACATTTATGAGTAACTCCACAGAAACTGACAGCCAGTTCATTTCAGTCCTGGAGTCTGTCTCAGCATAGCTGCTTGTGGTAAACTCTTCAGTTCTCTCTTAGCAGGATTGCTGGAAAATTGCCAGTTACAGAAATCTCTGGCAGTTGTGAAGCGCAGCTGTGGTTATCTGCTTAAGTTTCTATAAAATTAATTTGCATGAAGCAATCTCCAACATATATGGAATAAAACACACTCAGGTACACATTTTTAAAGTGCTATGGTGATCTGATCCAAGCACTGCTTTCCTGCACCATATTCATCATTTTCATACATTTTTATTGCCATGAAAAATGATGCAAAGACAGTAGGTTTTTAAGTACTTCAGAGTACATGTGTTCTTCTTGACCAAGTAACAGAAAAGGGAAACAAAGAAAATGAGTTTGATGTATTTCTGTGGAGAGCCAAAGCCTACAAGTCAAAATGGGTAACTGGTATGTATCAGATCTTTCAGTGATACCCCTCATATCAGCTCTTCTAGTGATATGAATCCACCTCTCTCAATATACACAAATAAACTGTAAATATAAGATCCCTTTCTATTTTTAAAAATTATGAATGTAGTGAAGTCTTTGGAGCTTGCAAATATTTAGGGGAAAAGAAGAAATGGACAAAAAATTCCTCTTTTTGTTAGCTTCCAAGTCTTTTTGTTAGCTTTGCCAATCTTTAGTTCATAGTGCAAGTATGAAAGCTAGCTACAGAAGACATTGGCCACTTTCACCTGTACATTTACTATAACTTATTTAAGCATTATTTAAAATGTTTCTCTTATTATTTGACTGGGTCTATACTTCTACCAGCACAGACATTTATCTAAAATTACCATTTCTTCTGTGTCATACCTATACCAGCAAAAACCCTAATCCTAGCACAAACTATATCAGCATTAAAATGTCTTTGCCAATACTGCCAGTTCCCTGTTATCCAGGCTAATGAGAGGGTGGAAATAGCTCCATGTACAAGTGATCTCTGTTCCTGCACCCATGCCTGGCTGGAATCACGTTGCATGGACCCACGGTTGTGTTTCTGGCAAGTATTAACTACAGCATGTGTGCACCTACCCTGCAATCAGGGCCAGCAGCTGCACAGCCCCAGCACAACCATGTCCATCTGGTGTTGAAGCTGCATCAAGAAATTCCACTGCGCTCAAGCTGATCTGCACAAGGCTGCTCACATGCTTTTGCATCCACAACATGGATCAGACTGGTTAATTTAAAAATATGATTGCAAGAAGCTGGTTGATTTTCCTGGGGAACTATTGTCTCTTGCACCTACATGAGTAAGGTGTGCTGATGTAGCCAGAGCAGTAAATCATTTTAAGTCCTCAATAAGGTCTTAGTTTATTTTGCTTGGATATGTTTCATTATTCTGATTCAACTTTTTTTGGTCCACCCTGTCTTCCTCTGATATAGCTTTGATCTAGTGTATACTGCCTGTCTTGCCCACAGTCCGCGTATAAAGAGCTCAAAAGAGTTTGCCATGAACAGAAGATTACTAAGCTATAGCTATTGAGAAGGAAGTAATAAGGAATGTTAAATGCTTGGCAGCTTTCTTTGGCTGCCCCTCTTGCTGCTAGTCAATTGGTCTTTCTATCCATCTCAGCTATCTGTAGCCGCAAATACAGGGCAGTTGCTTTTTTCTGTATGACTTTTTTCAGGCTTGGTAAATTATCTTAATTCACAACATCTGTTTTACATCTGACAGTGAAACATTGCTCAAAGAAGGAGAAGGGAAGCACGCTGGTGCAGGATGGTTTGATGAGGTAGTGTTTCTGTCAAGATGTTCTTTACAAAAAAGATGAGTATTTTTTGTTCTAAGGAAATATTTTGATGACCTATGGTATCACAGAGGGAGCTCAGGGAAACTATTAATACATATTTTTAATAGACAGCAGCTTTCCAGGACCTGCATCTGTTCAAACATACAGTTTAGTCTATAGAGATGGGCTTACACCGACCACTGTGCACCAGCAGTCCTCAGTGAGATATGTCTACTGTATTCGTTTTCCAGTATCAGGGATAACATGGGAGCTATGATATTCAGAGGTGCAGAAGTTGAAATCACCAGGTTGTAAGGTAACTAAATCTCTCTTTTTCTTACAAATTCACTTCATACCAGTAGGGGATGAATTCAGTTGCCAAAAAAGAAGTGCCATAAGATATTTTTAATGGCCTTCAGCTGATTTTCCAGAAAGGCACAGGTCTTGCATTGGGTCTGCCATCTTTATACTGAACATACTATGACATCTCACATGGTACTAGATGTATAGGCATATGAAGTGATCCTTAGATATTAATCCAGGTTCTATAGAAACCCAGAAGTTCACCATTGAAATTACAAGTTCCTGAGGGAAGAAAGAGGTCTAAGGATTGCAATGTTGAGGACAGCAACACTCCAAACTTAGTCAACCCTCTGGAGATTTGTTCCACACATCTTTGGAGATGTAACCAAACTACCTAGATTTCAAGGCTGTTTGCCCCAAACTCTCTCTGTAATTAATGGAAAGAGGCAAGACACCTTCAGAAATTGACAAAGACCTTACATGTGCTGAAACTAACCATGTAGCCCCTCTGAACTGTACAAGTCATTAGTTTCTTAATGTAAATGCCACTGTCAGAGGAGTAAAATCAGGTGGGATGGATCCAGGCCCTAGTCATTCACTGTAAAACTCTATAAAAGGCAGCGAGCTGAGTGGGCAATTTGCATACTGTCATGAGAGCAGCATTCGCAGCTTCATGCTCTTTCTCTGAAGTTAGGTATTTGCCTAAAATGTAGGCTCAGCTCTTTCCTTGGTCTAAGGAGATTTCATCTGTAATTGGCACCTCTCATCTAACAGGTCCAAACAGCTGGTTATATGCTGAAGTTTATCATGGCCTTCAAGATGGCATACCGACTAACTTAGAAAAAGCACATAGATGAAAAATCTGATGAAAGTTAGCACCCACAGTCAAGTGGATTGAGTAACTGTGAGGAGAGACAGCTTGAAAGATCTCCCAGGTGTTGTTTGAAGAGAATAATTGCTATTGCTCTGGGTTGTTTTGTTAAGGCAGGAAAAATTAAGCCAAGGAATATCAAGAAATGTAATCTATTAATGAATTCAGATACATACAAAGGGATCATCCTTTTAAAAATAGCATCTTCTACATTTCCAGTGCATGTCAATAACTTTTCCTTTCAGTGAAAAGCTCACAAGCATTGAATTTTCAATTGAGAAAAACAGACAGTGAGAAAACATACATTTTCAGTGACACTTGCCACCAATGTGTCAATATGTCAATGATGCCCCAAAAGGACTTCCTTTACTCCTTGTAAGTACAGCTACTGGCAGGGGTGAAATCCAGCTCATTCCTGTTCTTAGACCAAGCTCTGTGCATTGAGTGGTTCTGATCAAATTCAGACACCAGCTGCACATCCTTTCTGAGAATTTGTGTGAAAACCAGGGACAAAACAAACCAAAATATTGTTTAGTTTAACCACAGGATTAAACTGTATAGAGAAAAAAAAACATGTTAAAAACCCCAGCATGCATTCTACATCCCTTCATGGTTGTCTCAGCTCTCTCAGACACCCATTTATATGACCAAAAGGAGTGTTATTCCCACAGACCACTTTATGGCTTTTCTTGTAGTAGTTCCCTTTTTAGAGCTATTGCACTTCTTTTGATCTCCATTGGGCATAGGTTTTCTCCTGTCTTGCCACTGTCTTTTAAAGTTCTCAGGCACTTTGCACAGAAGCAGTCTGGTTTCAGCTATTCTGTTTTGTCCTCTATATAGCTTTTGTTCCCTTTATAGCTTCTATGAGACTAAGAAAAATTAATTAAAAAATTAATTTTGAAAGGCTTACAGTAACCAGGTGGGCCTCCAGTATTCATATATAATCATAAATGAACATCTCCTCTCTCTTTTTAGAACTAATATTTGAGACCTTTTCACACAGAATGCATGTGTTTCAGATATTATATTATCTTCATAGTTTTCTCATATAAATATGATCAGATAAGACCATAAGCTCATCCTTTATAGGCCATCATCCAACTGTCTTCTAAGAGAAAAGGGCACCAACAGAAGAGAAAGATGAGTGCTATGTCGGTGCAAAGTAGGCACAGTAGCACTATAGACAATTACTTTTCAGCAGATGATAAAGTGCTTTGATGTGAATGTCTTCATTAAATGAACATTTCCTTTCTGTTTAAGTTCAATTCTGTGTGTGTTCTACTCAACAATGCCTAAGCTCCCCCAATCCATTCTGGAGATAATTAAGATAAATATTTTTACACTTAATTAATAAAGTATGGCATTTAATTTAAACAGTCTTAAATCCAAGTACTACATAAAATCAGCTAAAAGAGCTATTGTAAAGAAGATGACCTTCAGGGATGAACTTTTCTTACTTATGCACTAGTTATTAGACATTTAGATATTTCTTACTATTAAATGAAGGACTCTAATGTGATAGATCTTCCTAAAATACATTCTCATTTATTTCGCAAAATTACTATGATCCTGTATATCAACAAATTCTAGGAGGGAACTTATTTATTCATTTAAACATCAGTATTGCTCGCTCTCTACTTAAGTATGTAAACTGTTTTTTTTATTAACAATGCCCCACATGATATGTAAAAGAGTAATATAAATACTATATATCTATACCAATTAGAAATCAGTGACAGGATGATGTTATGGCAACTGTCTCCTAGTCAAGTCGAACATACATGTGTACAGTGACCTCTGCACACAACTCTGTGATAAATCCCGGTTGGGTTTTTCTCACACAATGTTAGTAACGCTGCACCATATTGCTGCCTCAGACAGCAATTCTTCCTTTAATATGTTTAATATACTATGATTGCTTTTAGGAATTTTGATTTAAAGAAGGTAGTTTTCAGGAGTATCTTTACTTCAGTTTTCATCTTGTAATTGTCAAATTGTCGTGGTTTCTACTATCTTGACCAGTATGGTAGTCATGCTAATTAGTTGGAGCTATTTTTAGCATAATTACATAAAGAAACACAATTTGGGTAATGATGAAGTGTGTATGTTGCTTGGAGGGGAGTGATGATTGTCTGTGGGATCTTCCAAATATGTGTTCCACTTGTAAACCAATTCAACCATATCTAAGAACTGGGTAGAGGATTAAATTTTTCTGAGTCCTTATGGGTTTCAAAACACTAGTATCTGCATAGGGCTGAGATACTATCAGTACTGCAGTGGGAGCTCTCCTCCTGTTTGATATCAGAGACTTAGAAAGAAAACAATTTATGGATACTCAAGCCCTTAAGATATTAGAAACCAGATAAAAAAGTAATCTTAAGAAAAATTCAGCTTCAGTAGTTTCAATGATCATGGAACAAGCTCTAGCCTTACCAATAAAGCACTCAGTTCAAGTCTGTGAGTTCATCATGCCAGATCCTACTCTACAGGTTGGAATATCCTGATTTTAAGGAATATTTCCATTTCTCTGATTTTATGCATTCCTGCCATTGCAATTATTTGTGAATCAGTCAAAGATTCTCTGGGAGGCCAGTGTAGCTGAATTTAATAATACTGGTTTGGATTATCCCACTGTTCCAAGAAACCAAACAGGGTAAAAACTACAAACTACTTTGTATAGTAAGGAAATGTCAGAGTAAGATTTGTCTGCAAAAGTCATACTTCACAAAGGCTGTTTCTACACCTACAATAGTGAAGGTTTTCCATTTACAAACAAAATCTATTACAGATCAATTCCAATCTGCAGAAATCTGATTAAGCCTTCTCATTTTGCAATTCGCTCAGCCTAGATTGCCATTCAAGGGGAATTTAACTTTAATGAGGACTAGAAGATTGAGTTGGATGTTCTGATGCTCAATCTGACTGTATTTGACTTCATTCCAAGTGTTTCCCCATTCCTGGCTCCTACACACAACTTTTGTGTTATGCCATAAATACTGTCATCAAATTAATCATGCTATGCTGTACATAGGTCAGCTGGAAAAAGATTATCACAGTATATGACATAATGTATGAAGAGATGGAGCAAAGAAAACAGTAGGAAATATGGATGATCATCTACTTAGTAGAATATTTTTCAGGGTTTTATTCAGGCCTTTCTTTACAGGCGACTTCAGCCTCAAAAAAAAGAAAAGAAAAAAGGAATTTCAGCTGGAATTAGGCAACAAATAATTTAACATCGCTGAAGGCACTCATTCTCTTTTGATAGCTAAGGCATGACAAATGACAAAGAGAAAGGAGCATCCTTTCTATAGACTTGCCTCTTTGTGTCTATGTATTTTCCCCAAGATAACCCCAATTAGCTTGAGTCCAAATTCATTCCTTTTCTGATAAGTACCTGAGATTGGGCAAAACTCTTAATGGGAGCAGTTTTGCTCAGCAAAACAAAGGTGCCTGAATTGCTGTAATCTGCCTTCCAGGGAGGACAATGGCCAGGAAAAGTAGCACCCTGAATGTTATCATATGCTAATAACAGGGTTCAAATGCTTTAGAAACATTGGCAATACACTCTGCTTAAGCACTTCTAAAGCTTATATGGCGTCATTTTTACCGCTACTGCAACCTTGGCTTGACAGGGATGCCAGACCGTGATAAAATCATAGGGTGATTCTGCTGCGCAGCAAACCCTTTGTAATGAATCACCTGAGAAGAACTGGGAGTGATGCTCTTGCCCAGAAGGAACCCGATTGTACTATACCATTTGAGTTCCATCTAAGCTCTAAAAAGAGCAGACTCTTGTCCCAGAAGAAATTTCATACCCTGTGCTGTTTAACCTAGTTCTTCTTCCCATGGAGGGTTGTAAATGGGCCCTTTATTCCACCTACAAACCTTAGAAAACTTTTTCATGAGGCTATCTCTGCCGAAAACACAGTGATCTCATTGTTGTGGCACACACTGAACAGACCATTCTTGCAATGACGCTTCCACTTCAGAGCCCTTCACTACCCCAAGAACAGGCTTTAGAAGAACTCACTTCATTTTGTATATCCGTATTTACTTTGGGGTTTTTTTTTGTTTTGCCAATAGATGCCTCCTCCATGAAGCTGCAGAGATTTGTCAGCTGCAGCTTGGTCCACATGGATTTTACAATGACAGTTATTGTATTAATATATTTCAAAGAGAAACTCTGGGACCACCACTGAGCTGAGATTTGTGGAGTATAGGAAAAGCAGTTCCTTGGACTTGCAAGTTCCTTGTCCAGTGCCAGGAAGCCTGGAAGCCATGATGACCCCAAGCGGGAGACTGAGATCCCATATAGTGATACTCGCCCAGCCCTGCATTTTGAGGAAGCCCAGTTGGTACATAAGGCTGCACTGGAGCTATGCACATTGACAATGAGTCAAAACTGTCAAGAAACCAAATCATTTTCTGCTGGAAGATGATTTCCTGGCAGGAAGGGTTTCCTCAGAACTCTGCATGAGTTTTGTCAGTTTGCCAAAACCCACCCATTTCACAAAAAAGTTTGATTTCAACAAATCAGTGGTTTCCAAAAAGCTAGAGAAAAAAAAAAAAACCCCAAACAAAAACAAGAGAGCGAGCTGTTTAAATACGAAGTTCCCAACCAATTCAGATGATTTCACTTAGTTTTCCCAAAGCTATAAATCAGCTCAATTGCTCTGTTTCAAAACAGGAGCCCCTAGTTGTGTTTGCCAGTTTGGAACAGTCTTACATACCAAGTCTTGAGATGGCTGACAGAACCACATTGTACAAACGTCCTGATCAAACAACAGCGATATGCCTGGATAGAGCCTCCTGATTTCTTGTGAAGATCCTTCCATAGTCCTCAGCACGATGTCCATGTGCCCATTCCCCAGGAGAATGAATGGCTACGGCATCACTCTTACCACTGAGTACTTCATTCAAAATAGAAATTGCAGGCTCTGGGGTATGGAATATGTTCACTGTCCTTCTGTGTCCTGCTATTTTAAAGAAAGAGTGATTTAAATAAGACAGGTAACAAGCAGTAAAGGCATCCAGGTATGTCCAGCGGTCGCTAACAACCAAAAGATAAACTGTCCTGCTGGGGCGCTGGGTAATTGATCTGGCTTCTTGCCCAGCCTAGGTCAGTGTCAGAGCAACTCCTTTAGGTAGCAATAATTCTAATTTAAAGCATCAGTAGAGAAAACCTAAAAGATTCTTAACCAGCTTTGTACAGAGTGCCTTTTTTAGAGATTCCTCCCATTTATTCTCAAAATGACGTTCTTGGGATTGGTACCTCTGTTGGATGATTGACCAAAAGGTCTTACACAGACTAAATGAGAGACCCTGGCACTTGACAAGATGCATGCCACAAATAACCATGCAAACCTCAATATCCAAAAGCATTTATATGCCTGTGAGTAAGAGATGGCACAGTTGCTGTGCAAGGTTTATGTCTAAGTGACACTCTCCCATTGTGATTGGTTCACACTAACTGACAGGCTTTGTCAACTGGCTTTTCCTTCAGAGCCAACCCCCACTTCCACATAGTGTGGATTCCCATTAGGTTCAGCCCTGAGGGAAGGTGATCTTCTCCTCTGTGCCATGCATGGGGCATCATCCCCATAGCGTAAAGGAAGACATATAGCAGAAAGTAGGTGGAAGCCACTGCATTTGGCTTTGAATAATCAGATCAGAGTGTCTATGCCAGAACACTGAGAACATGGTGCTTTTTTACTCAGGCAACATGGGTCCTACAGCCAGTTATTTCCTACCTCTACTGTCCCTCTGATCCCATACCAGAATACCTCCTTGGTGCTCCTCAGCTGCATGGTAGGGCTGGGGCTTTGGAAGCAGCGAGGACTGTGAATTTGTGGAGCTTATGAGCCCAGAAAAGGGCATCAGTATTTAAGCAGGGAGTAACACATTGCTAATTAAAGCACCTAGCTGCGACAGGGCATAAAGTGAGAGGAAGGCAGCTAGGGGACCACCAAAATATGCAAGAATGAAGATGTGATCACATAAGTATTACCACAGTATAAATCTCCAGTCACACCAAAGTTAAGGGCTGGGTGAACAGGCCACTTATTATAGCAAAACAACAGAGTTTGTAGAATTATAAACTGCCCATGCAGACAAGACTTCAATATTTCAATGGGAAAAACAGGAATTGCTGTCACTCAAACTGAGCAAGAGCCTTGTATATCAGTAATGTGTTTCTGTTGTTGCCGGAAGTCTCACTGTTCCCTTAAATAAACTTCCTCCACATAACAGAATTAGACCTGTAATTTCTGCAAAATTCCTGAGTGCTCAGATTGGGGCTGGCAAATGTTCCTATTTATTTGGTATAATTCAACAGAATACTATAAGAATACCAGGGAAACCTAGCAGCAGTACCTTAACATTAACAAATACAGTACCTCCTGAATAACCACCCTGAAACCACAAAAGCTGCTTTTTATATGACTGCTTCTAACAATGTCTAAGTCCCTTGGTTCACAACTTTCAAGTCTTTCACAATAAGTGTAGAACTTAGATCATGCAAGGCACTGAGTTTGCAAATGGACAGGCTTTGCTCTGTGCTGCACGAAATGTGGACCTCTGCAAGGAGAAATGCCACCAGGTAGCAAAGCCATGAAACAGCAGAGGTAATCCATCAGCTGGTTTAAAGACAAACTCCCTGCTGTTTCGCTAGCCTACTTTCCACTCCAAAAGAATGTGGGGATGTTTACAGACTTGGCGTCCCTAAAGCCAGTGCAGCTGCAATTTCAGCTCGGCTGGCACAACGCTCCCACCGAGAGCCAAAGTGGCCAACATGCTACTCCCAACAGCGAGTCTGTCCTTTAATGCAGTTTATTAGCTTTATGTGGACACCATCAGAAAAAGCATATTTTAGGGGGAAGTCGAAGATGGAAGGAGAATCTGGGAGGACTGAAGGCTGAGCGTGCAGCTGGAGAGAAGTGCCTGTTTCTGTTTAGATGGGTCCTTTGAGGCGTTTCTTGAGGAAGACAGAGAGGTGAGCCCAAGTCCTGATCATCTCTGCCCTCTAGTGGCTAATAAAGGAGTGGAGACAGAGGAGGTCACTACTGTCCACACTTTCATCAGCGACAGAGGTGGTACAACCATGCCCATCCTCTGCAGAAGATGCCCTACACAGACTTATAGTAGACAACAGAAATGGCCAGATGGGCAAGGTAGGTAAAAATGCCCTGATTCCCTCTTGTGACAAAGGGTGGGCTATATGGTAGTACTCTGTCCAGACGAGATAGGTCCCCACTGGAACAGATGAAGAAGGAAAAAATCCGCTTGGAAGGCTTGGAGGCCCCTTCTCCACAGTCCTTTCTCCCTCCAAAAGCTGAGCACTGAGCTAATGGCCCTGTAACTTTGTTTTGATTTCCAGAGCAGTCTTGAGTTACCTAATATCTGGCTGGCTTCCCTCAATGGCTTTCCAGCAAAGTCGTTCTCAAACAGTTTTCATTAGATACCAAAAACTCCTGTTAGTAGTATCGAAGGCCTTGATGCTAACCTTGCTTTTCTTTCCTGTTATTTTTCTTTCTCTTGAATTGATTATCTTCTTTAACTTACTTGGATAGGAGATACACACACATATAAGTTTATGTTTATTAATACACATGTATATGTAAATACATATACACATGTACACATACATGTACATGCAGTCTAGTCTTACAAAGACAAATATCCATGCTACCGCCAAATGATCTTTGTTTTCATTCTTTATTTGGCTAGTTCTTATGTAATAGTTATGCTTGCAGAATTACAGTCTGGACTGAGGACTCATGCCCACCGGTCTGCACCACAGACCACATACAATATATTCCTTAACAAGGCTGTCCTCTACTATCTATGATTTTCCAACAAGGTTGTATCTATATTCTGACAAGTGGTTAAAAGGAGATCTCTGTGATCAGATTATTTACAATGGGACTTTAAATATGAAGGAAAAGCGTAACTGTAGGGAATGATGTTGCATTCAGAAGTTTTATATGGAGGCAACGCAACAGCTTTGGTAGATTCATAGCTCAAAGTTCATCTCTCTGGCACCTTTCAAGCAAAACAAAAAACAGGTAAATGCTAGTTTGTATCTGTGAAGGAATCATGAAGTACCACAAATCACTGGGTCAGCCCCTCTTCCCTCAGACTGCCCCCCAGTCACCTGTAAAGGCAACAGGCAAACTCAAGGACCTCAGAGTCTATCCACCTTACTCATTTCTGTGAGACTATAAGACCTCTTGAATGCCTATCCAGCATTTGTCTTGTAGGACTGATTTTGTGACTAAGACACAGCAGCTCGTAGAGCTCTTTGGTAGGTGAGGAAACATGAGTAACCTGTTCTTAGGCTGGTGTCATGTCCACTTCTGCATGCATGCAGCCAACTCAATATTGTGATTTAACCCCAGCCTGCAACTAAGCACCACACAGCAGCTCACTCTCCTCCCCCACCCTCACCCCCACCCCCTGTGGGAGAGTGGAGAGAATTAGAAAAGTAAAAGTGAGAAAACTCATGAGTTGTGATAAAGACAGTTTAATAGGTAAAGAGGTAAAGCAACAGCTGCGCACACAAACAAAGCAAAACCAGGAATTCATTCACCACTTCCCATCGTCAGGAAAGTGTTCAGCCATCTCCAGGAAAGCTGGACTCCACCACATGTAACAGTCACTTGGGAAGTCAAACACTGTAACTCTGGACATCCCATTCTTCCTTCTTCTTCTCCCAGCTCTATGTGCTGAGCATGATATCATATGGTATGGAATATTCCTTTGGTCAGCTGGAGTCAGCTGTCCTGGCTGTGTCCCCTTCGAGCTTTTTGTGCATCCCCAGCCTGCTTGCTGGTTGGGTGGGGTGGGAAGCAGAAAAGACCTTGACTGTATAAGCACTGCTCAGCAGTAAGGAAAACAGGCCTGTACTACCAACATTGTTTCTTGCACAAATCCAAAACATAGCCACATACAAGCTGCTAAGAATAAAAATAACTCTATCCCAGCAAAAACCAGCACATGTGAACGTCAAAGGACCATGATAGGTGGTTCATCTATTGCTTTACCATCCTCTTTGTCCTTTAAATTATTTATACCTCTGGATGAGCTAAGTAGAAAGGTGCTTATGCTTAAGGCATGGAAGAAGTAAGGACAACCTAAGATCTGATATTCCTGTATTTTGTTGTGCTGACCATATATGCTGTGAAAATCGCATACACTGAAGATTTCAGCCCATAGCCACAAGATACTGTTTCGGGTGTCAGAAATGGCTGCTTAAGCCTATATCATAGTCACTAAATTTATTTCAGAAGGCATCAGTAATTTCAGTGATTGTTCTTCATCTGAAGACCTCAGAGCACCAGTGCTACAGGACAGTCGTAACTCTGCATGGCTCCCCAAATTTCTTCATGATCCAGGCAAATATAAAACACATATTTGTAGCTCAGACTGGAATCAGATGCTTCCAGCCTACCCAAATTCATCTGAGCAGAGACCATGTTAGTCAAAGCTTACACTCTCCTGGTAGTCACTGTTAAGTCTCTTTTCTATTTCAGGAGGGAATTTTTGTTTGACAAACATGCTGGCATCATTCTCATAAAACCATGCTATAGATGAGATGGAGGAAGAAACCTTTCTCAAGGCTGTTTTGCCAGCTCAGTTTTAGTCTTTATTTGAATGGGTCTTAAAAACCAGAAAATAAACACATTTTTAGGGAGTATCTGTTTTCCTGTGACTGTGTGAAGGGAAACAAGCTGTTAATAAAATTTTGATTAGCAGCACATCTGAAGAATTTTATCTCTGCAGACTTTGAAAAAAATAATCATTTATTATTCTTTTTTCTGTAACAAGAATGTGTCAAGCATGCATACACTCACCTTTCAAGAAACTTTTTATGCTGCAATTATGATTAAATCAGGGGACTATATTTTAAGCAGTGATGCTCAGACTACAGTACAAACTCCATTAATCTTGTTATTGTAGTGTGTTAGTGCATTAAAGACACATTAGATATTTACATTAGGAGTTCCTATCCACATACAGAATGCTACAAGAGTCTCTCAGGGGAAATGTAAATTGAGATTGTCAGGCAAAGTGAAAAGTCTTCTAGCTTTCTTGTTATCATATAAAGAAGGCATTAGATTTACTTGCAAGCATGGCATCCCATGAGCATCTGTAAGATAGATTTATGAGTTATATAAATTTTCATAAATTTTAACATGAATAAAAACTTACTCAAAAATTAATAGCATCAAGTATTTGTCATTTGTTAACTTTATTTTTCTGTTTCAGAAACCTGCAAGGAGTGGAAGTAGAGCATGATGTCTGTAGAAACAATTAACCTGGCCTGTGAGCAGCAGAGCAGAATGCAGCCATAAATGAGATGGCTCCAGAACTTGCAAAGAGAGAAAATGGACAGCAGATGATCAGCTGCCTATGAGAAAGGAATTCAAAATAATACCACTTTAATCAAGCCATTTATCTGACAGACGGATAATACTGGATAAGAATCTTTGTAGTAGGATTCATTCAATCTGCCAAGCAGTGGGAGCCAAGGGAGTATAAATTCCTAAATAATCAATCCATGTAAAGAAATCAACTGTTTTACTGATGAAATTCTGTCAGAAAAAGATAAGACTTGGGCTTAGCTGTAAGACTTCATCACCTACTTCTAAAGCACTTGTGACTCAATTTTCAGTCTGTGTTCAGAGCAGCATTGCCTCGGTGGCCTGCCAACTTCTTATTCAAACAGAACCTTGGTGCCCTGGGACTGAAGCTGGACTTTCAGGGCATTTAGATGACTGAAAATGCAAATCACTGCTGTCTGGGGCACCACCAGTTAAAAGCTTTCAGAAATCAGTTAGCCTTAAGGCCTAACTTGTTTTGCTACATGGAAAACTCTTCTAGATACATGTCTGAACCCACTCTGGCTATCCGCCTTTCTTCTGCTCCTGGATCAGCAGTAGCACTGGTCTGTCCAGGTGAAAAAGCGAGAAGAGGCAATAATCACTGGCCAAAAGTGTTCACACTGATTTATTGGTGTTGAAGGAACAGGGGGAAATGCACAATGAATGCAGGCAGCAATTCCATGACCTTTGCAGACACTCACCTGTAATTGCAGCTTTTTCTCAACAATGACAACCTTGAAGGGACAGGGATGCACCTGACTGCTCTCCACAACCCTTTCCAGACCCTTGCAGGGTCTCACTGAGGCTCATGATCTTCAATTTGAGGAAAATAGATTAATAAATACAGAGAAGTGACATACATAGAGTGACTTGGTTATAGAAGTGAAGAAAGTAGCACATCAGTCCCCCTACACTTCAACATAATCCAGAAAAGATCAGGGTTTTTGCATTTTAGGCTTCGTAGTGAATTCTTGGGTCAAGGCCTAATACTTCTTTTATGCCTCTATAATTCAGAAGTAACATGAGAGGACAAGCTTTCCACTGAACCTCAGATGAAAGGTATTTGTAATGGCTACAACTTCCAATTTTAAAAGAAAATATTTTAATTATGATGCAATGCAGTGGGAATTAAAGAAGCTTACATTTCTGTTTATTTTACACGGTGCCCAATCCTTTTCCTTTTTTTTAATTCCAAGGCAACTCTCCCATTGATTTCTTTATGAGCACAATGTGATATGCCTGAGCTAACATGGGAAACCACAACAGATCCATGTGTTGAATATTAAGATACAGCACTTATACAAGGATAAGACCTAATTCTGTGATCACACAGAGGTACAGCAGGACTGCTTCCAGTTAAGTCAGGGATACTTCACTGGTGCAAAGTCAGTGCAACTCTATGTATTACTTCAAAAGGCATTTAATAATCATTTTTTGACACTCACTAATCTGTAACTAATCATAACTTTAGGCCTCTGAGCAGACTCATTTCCTGTCAACCACACACCTGCATGCCTAAATGGCAGGGCACAAGCGGTCTGTGGTCCAAAAGCCATTTAGACATCTTAGCTTGTAGCAGGACCTACACTAGCAAATCCTGACACTTGGTGGCCTTGCTGCCACAGGCAAAGACCTGGACTAGCAAGACCACATGATCTCAGTGCTATAAAACTGTCTCCTTATAGTTAGCCCATATTTTTCCAGAGTTCCATAGTATGCTTACCAGAACCAAAACCCATGTTAGCCTTCCTAACCATAGAAAGGACCTGATGTATTTGCTCTTTCTGCATTACAATTTTGAAGGCATTCTGCAAGGAAAATCTTACGTATATGAGAAATATTTGGTTAATAATGAACATCCGCAAATCAAAGACTTTCCAAGCTAGATTCCCCAGCAGATGGGATACAATTTTTAGCAGTGATTAAATGATTTCACGTAATCATAGAGTCATAGAATGGTTTGGGTTGGAAGGCACTTTAAAGTTCATCCACTTCCAGGGACACGTTCTACTCAAAGCCCCATTAAACTTAGCCTTGAACACTTTCAGGGAGGGGGCATCCACAACTTCTCTGGGCAACATGTTCCAGTGCATCACCACCCAAACAGTGAAGAATTTCTTCCTTATATTTAATCTAAACCTACCCTCTTTCATTTTAAAGCCATTCCCCTTTGTCCTATCACTACACGCCTTTGTAAAAAGTCCCTTTACAACTTTCTTGTAGGCCCCATATAGGTACTGAAAGGTCTTTCTGGAGCCTTCTCCAGGCTGACAACTCCCAACTCTCTCAGCCTTTCTTCATAGCAGAGGTGATCCAACCCTCTAATCATCTTTATGGGTCTCCTCTGGACATGTTCCAACATGTCCATGTCCTTCTTATGTTGGGGACCCCAGATCTGAAGCCAAAGATCTGTTTTCAGAGACAGATGCTCAAATTTCGTTAAAAGTTAAAGGGAAATAAATTTGTGAGTCCAATTTAAAAATAGAATTTCAGTCTGTGTGAAAGCATTGCTTCCTTATTCTTGAAAATGTATTTTATTGCCAATTTAATAAAAGAATCATAGAAGTATTGTTGGAAAAGACCCCTAAGATCACCAAGTCTATGAATCCAACCTCTGGATTTTGGACTGGATATGTTCACATATAAACAGGAGAACAAATTCTCCCTACTGTGGAAATTACTGCTGAAATATTATGTTTTGGACTATGCAAGTATTCATGACAGATAACACAGTGTTTCATCCATGGTCTGAAGCTATTAAACAGGTCTTTCACTCATATGAATAGGGAAGGTTTCACTGATTTCAGTGCCATTTGTCAGCAATGTGGAGTAGACAAGGCTCTGTCACTACTGCTGTACAAACATCCATACCTCAGTCATCAGTTCAGGGTTTGTGGGAGGAGAAAGAGATTATGAGCTCTGATGACACTCCCCCTGAAAATCAAAGCACCCACACCAGCAAACAATCCACAAAAACTTTCTCAAGGAGAGCTTTGCTGCAGAGCTCTGCCTTTTGGTGCTCTGTGGTTTCCCCTGAAGCAGCACGAAATGCAGATGGGGCTGCTTGGAAGAGATCATGCCACAGCCTGTGTAGGAAGGTACACTTGAGTATCTCCTGCCACCACCCCATTGGGTAGAATTAAGTCCTCATTGACTACAGGTATGCTCAGTGCTCCACCAGCTCCCACCAATGCTCATGAAAAGCCACCCACCTCTCAGCCACTCCTGGATGTGCTGCATGGGGAGGAGTTGGAAGGAGATGGTTACCAGACTGGTGCCAGAGCAAGTGCGCTGGGAAATAAGCAGGGAAGGAATTAAATCCAAGCTTGGATCACTGTGACAACTACACTTGTTTTCATTTCCTGAGAAGATAGCATTCAGCCTCAGGAGGCACTGAGAAGAATGGACAACTCCTGTGTTTGTCATAGGAACACAGTGTCTAGCAAAGGGTGACCCATTTTGAGTCATTTTTTCATTTACACTTAAGTCTCTGAAGGACCCAAGACTCCTGAACATGCCCATTTTCCTGGTTTGGGACTTGCTGTTCCTCCACTAGAAGAGATCAGAGGAGGTGGTGGCATCCAATGATAGGACAAGGGGCAACGGGTATAAGGTGGAACACAGGAGGTTCCACATAAATATGAGAAGAAACTTCTTCACAGTGAGGGTGACAGGACACTGAAACAGGCTGCCCAGGGAGGTTGTGGAGTCTCCTTCTCTAGAGACGTTTAAAGCCTGCCTGAGCATGTTCCTGTGCAACTTGGTCTAGGTGATCCTGCTCCAGCGGGGGGATTGGACTAGATGATCTTTCGAGGTCCCTTCCAATCCCTAACATTCTGTGATTCTGCGATTCTGTGTTTATCAGTATAGCTACCTTCCTTCCTTGACCTGAAGGTGGGTACAGCCTTCATCCCTCCCAAACATGAGTTTGTTCCAATTAGATCTTTACTACATTTATTTCTGACAACATCAATACCTGACCATGGGGAGCTCACTTCCAGCGTGTTAATAGTCCTGTAATGCTTAGACTAAAGGCATTTAAGACACAAATTATTTTATTTCCTTTTTTGTATCCTACATTCATGCGTGCAAGGATTTGTAAAGTTTGCACAAATTTTTGTATTTTACCCTTCCCTCACAGTGGCACCAGCCCTTGAATTCTCATCACCCCTTCACAATCCCAATATGGAAATTTCAAGGCTGAAGCACCTCACAAACCTGCTCTCAGGCCTCAATCAGTGCCGTCATTCATCCTATTTCAGGAACATCAGGTCCCTCACATCTTTTGCACCCGACTGTCATGTGCCAACATGATTGACACTGCTGGGAATGATCTGTCTACTCCTCCTAAATGCCATCTTGGGCTGTCAGTGCTGCAGACGTGCAGATAGGAGGAACACGGACCGTTGAAGAGTGTCAGATGGCCATCTGCCAGCCAAGGCACAGTATGGTGGCTACTGCCAAGCCAGATGGGTCCTCGCTCTTCCAGCTGGTACAAAACTTGCCAGGCAGCCTCCACTCCAAGAATATTCAAGCTTTTGGGGCTATACTCTATGCCATGTGTTTCACTGTTTTTACTACATAGTAGAAAATAATTTATTCAGATATACTAACTTATATTTTTAATGTTCTATAAACAGTTCATTGTGAAACTCAATATTGACATTAACTAGAAAATGAGGTACTTTGCTCATTGTGTATATTATTATAATGGTCTTTTTTTGTTTAATCTAAATATTGTAGGTCATTTATCTTCTTGAATATCACAGCCAGCTCTGAGCTGCATAGTTCTGCTGTTGTCTACCACTTAAAAGATTATTACTTAAACATTTTATAAATAATTAGTGGATAACTAATTTTTTGCTGCATTATAATTTTTGTCCAAAAAAATCCTTCATAATCTTTTCTTTTTACTACATATTTAGAGCCTCTTGCATCCTGATCATTGTCTTTCTAAACAAGAAGAGTTGAAGAGAGTTTCTTCTGAGCAATTCAGTATCACTCTGTTCTTGAAAGAATTGAAAATGGCCCCTTCTTCATATATGAGACAATGTCATCAAAGAAAAAATGAGAACAGAGCCCAAGACATTCAGTTTGAGATTCAGAGATCTTTACCACTTGAGCTCAATGAGGATTTCCTACTGTTAGCAATGGTATGGGGCTTCTAACTTTTCTTTAGTCCAAAATCAGACATTAGTTGGTAACTAGGTATGTCCACACATACCTTTATTTCTAAGCTGTTCCTTGGAGAACTAAACCTGCTTCAGTTTGCACAAATTTTAAAAGGTATCAGCGTAACTTTCATTTTCATTTCCCTCTGCATTTTTAAGTTTCACCCTACTATCCATGGCTTTTTTTGGTGTAAGTTCAAAACTAAAAGTGAGCAAGTGTAGTTTTGTTTTCTGTTGTGCACTGATTTCCAGGAATTCCTTTCCTCCACTAGATCTACCATGTGCCCACTTAAGAATCTGTCTTTTTTCTTTCTGGTAAAAAAAACCCCAACTTTTACTTTCTTGTCCTTTTCTACCATACACAACACATTCTGCAACCATTCCACAACAGAAATAATTCTCACTAATGTCCACACATTTAACAATTGAAGAGTCACAAATAAATAATTTCAGAAAAGTTATTTAATCTCTGTCTACACTGCAGTAGAATATGATTTCCAAACTCCTTTCAAGACAGGCAAAGAAAAAATCTGGTTTTATCTTTCCTGTCATTTTAATCTAATTGAAGTTTATCACATTCTTATACTGACTTCCAAATGCCTCACTGTTTTTTCATCAAGAGGGGCAATTGCTAGAGACATGTGAAATGTTTCATTTGAACTACAAAAGCCTGGAAGCAGACTTGCTGTGAATTCAATTTGCAAATCAGTGAATCGTTAAACTGTGTTTACTGAGTTGTCTGTAAGCTTGTGTCTGCTGTCACTCAGACAGGTGTTACTGGCTCTTGTCCTGGGGACTTCCATGGCTGTTGTACTGGGTCATTTCCAGAGAAAATGTGGTTCACCACTTCGGTGTTTTGTGGTTTTCGGACACCTGTGACTTGTGCTTGAACAGAAACTTCATGTGATTCCCCATGAACTTAAATGTGTAACATTTCCTTGTAGTTAAAAGAGAAAAATGGAGGTGGGCCAACCCAAATCCTTCTGGGGCCTGTATGCACAAGTACGTCAGTCCTGATGGTTGCAAAATTACTTCAAAGCAAAAGCTAACATGACATACCAAATTCTTACTGGAAGGAGCTAAGGTCTAAGCATACAGTCTCCTCTGTAGGTATGCGGTTATCAGCCCCAGCAGGTGGATAATAACATCTGAAACCACCACAGCCAGACACAGCCAACAACATCTGCACAAGAGATCTTGTCCCCACAATGAAGCTAGGCAGTCATACAAAAGTTGGTGGCAATAGGAAAAAATGAGTTGTGTTTGTGGATGTTCTGGAGTATACTTAATATAGAAGAATAATTAACATTTCTTATAATGTCTTGTGAGCCTTCAGATCTCACCACAGCAGCAGCTATCTGCTGCTGCGACGGTTGCTACCCCACTGCCTGCATTATTCAGGCAATCCACCTGGACAGACTCAGCATTCCCTGATATTTAATATTTATCAATCACTTGAAATAATAAAAATGCTTGAATATTACAGCAAGGTAAAATAAAATTATCACTGTAATTCTTATCATAGTCTATCTTTAAAACTGCTAACCTATCTGTTGAGACATCTTAGAGATTTGACAAATGATCTCCAGCAAATCTTGCTGAGGCAGTTGAAAGTGATACCTCCATCAGGGTAGGAGTAAGCAGCAGATCAAAATGTCTGAATGTCTAAATCTAGGCATCTAAACTCCCATTATCATCAACAGAGATGAAGGGCTTGATTCAGTTGCTTGAACACAGGCACCAGGTGCCATTTGAGATGTCCTAAGTGTACCACCTCACCTCCAGCTGTCGTTGCAAAGAGCATGAGTCTCATAGGCCCTGAATTATATCTGCCAGTGTCTGAGTTGTATCCATGGCCCTTTGGGTGTCTCCCATATCCTAGGCATCTCAAATGACTGGTGATGACGCATGTGTGCAACTGAACAAATCCCCAGCCAGTACACCAGAGGAGCCTGGAGAGCAGTTTGGAAGAATTAAGTGAGTTTATTGATAATACTATGACACAAGGAGGAGACAGCACACATATCAGTGAAGGCCAGCAGCTCTTCTGACCACAACAAGTATCAAACCAGGGAGACTCATCTCCTTTCTCCAACTCTCCGCCTAATAAATTCGAGAGTGTTATATTTGAGTTTAATATCTCTTAAGTTAGTTCAGCTGGAGCAAAAGACAGCGACAGTGCAGCTGTGAGCAGACAGTGTAAGTAGTGGATTAGCAGCACCCAGCAACCCTAACTTGAGCTGTAGCCTATACCTCCCAATGAGCCAGTTAACTTGTATGGAGGAAAATTTCCATATTGAATGGAAGGGCTTTGTTTGTGGATGAAATTCAAATTAAAGCAATACATCAGTTATTTCTGCAGCAAATACAAGTCTTTAATACATAAGGGTGATACCATTTTAAATTAGATTTTTAAATGCTGAATGGAAGAATTTAATTCTCTCTTTAGGTAAAATTCACATAAGTTCTTAATTGCTATTCTGTAAAGATAATCAGTTAAGTTATCTTTCATTATTCACTTACTCTTCTCAATAGCAGCTTCATAGCTAGTAAATTCAATCAGATGTTTCTGTGGAACAGTCTCAAGCCACTGCAAAAGGCTACAGATCAGAAATTCACTAGAACATGCATTTTCCTTAAATGTACCTGCATTGTGCTTTTACACTGTTTTACATTTGGGTTCTTGTTCTGGAAATGTTTTATTTCATATTTGGTGCTAATGCACTACAGATAATGGGTACAGTGAAGGACTTCTTAAACACAGTTATCAAGAAAGTCAGAATTCAGTTGTCCTCAGCTCTGCAATCATCTTGCCTTTGAGAGTAAGAAGTGTCAACAGGTCTAAGGAAACAAAATCTGAACACAGCAATTTTTGTGCTTTGCAGTGAAATCATGGTCTGATCAGACATACATACAGGAGACTGAAGCATCTGATCCTAACAGTCCAGTAATTTTAATTAAGGCTTGATCTTGCGAAATTATGGACATGGTTTTTTCCTAAGTCCATTCCCCATAACTACTTCAAAACTTTACATTAGAACACCTGTGAGTTTCTGCTACACTGAGATTGCCATGATAAAGTGGTCATGCTTTAGCTTTAATTAAATGCTAAGACGTGACATTTTAGTTATAGCTCTCTGACCCAGTAAAAGATCCATGCAAACACTGGGCTGCTTTATATAGACAGAACTTACAGTACATTTGAGCTGTAGAGTTACTAAAAGCATTTCTGTAGACATTCATATCCTTCTTGGATTGTTCTTGGCATTTCTCAAATATTTATGAATATTTATGAAGACGCTTACTTGTATATTAAATGAAGTCTGTGAGCAAGTCCTCAATTTCTCTGGAAATAGTGCTTTTTGCGAAAATTTTGTTAGCCCTTCAACATAAATGCCCTTGAGGGACCAGAAAGTTTGAGCACAGCTTGTAGAGTACATCCATATAGAATGTATACAAGCCTTTAATCAGCACAGTCACAGTGCAGCAGATTGAATAACCATCTGAAGAAACTCAGGGAGCATTGTGATTTAGTCTGTCCCAGAAAGCTGTTTGCAGCAACTTGGCAAATGTGTTCTCAGCTACCAAACCTATGCTAAATCAGTCACAAAACCAGACTTATACCAGTTAGTAGATCACTCTTTTTTTGATTAACAGATCTTCATAAATTCAAGGCTACTTGGAGAAAATACACTGATTTATTGATCTGATACAGCTTATCCTGAAAGTAAAAAAAGTTTCACATTTGACTTCAAAGGAAAAAAAGCTAGACCCTAAAATTATAAACAGTATCATAAACACTAGTAAAACACAATACTTACTAAAGCAGCATGAATCCTGCTTCCCAAAAGTATACATCTACTCTCTTTCATACTCTTTGTACAACTTAATACTAATGAAAATGAAATATGGATGGTCACTGAGGTCACATATGAGTACTCTGAGAGTCAAACAATCTGTCAGAAATAATGCTATGAAATACATTTACATTAAGTGTTCATAGAATTAACCCAAATTCCCAAAAAATTATTAAAACTGTTATATCTCTGCTTATTTGCAAATTGATTGAAAGCAAAATTTACCAGCATGCTTCTCCACAAAATATAGAAGTGTATATTCAGTTCTAATATTGGCCTACACTACAAAGCCATACATAAATTTACAGATAATGTAAAATTGACAATATCAATAGAAGTGGAAATAGGCCAGGAATGAAAAATCTGGTTTTGTGTTTTGTTGGACTGAATATTTCATAAATTGTCTGTTAACAATAGCTCACTTAGCTCTCCTAAGTAGTTTTCATAACATAAGACCATTTTATTCTGTCCTTTTTTTTTTTTTTGCCTTAGTGTTCTCAGTTATTCATGATTGGTGCAGCATAGATCAATGGGAGTCTATCATAGCAAAGGCTAAGTGAAGTGTAAGTTGAAGGTGTCCTGATTTAGTTCTGTAGGAGACAAATCACATTCCTCTTTTTAAAACCACTGGAGACAGATCTTGCATGTTGGCAGTGCACTTTCCCAATGAAGTCTGGCATATCAACATCATTCTTTTGCTGTTTACAAGGAAATTGAGCAAAGGAAAATTATTTTCAATTTCAGCCTCCAGCCAGTTGTACTGTCAAGACAATGAAGCATGATGCTAAGTGCAGAACAGAAGCTTGTCTGATAGACGGTAAGTAATTAAGTGTTTCAGTCCACAAAAGGTTTTATATTGTACTTGGGCTTTGGACAATAAAATCTCCTTTTCTAAGCTGTCTTCCTGTGAAGAAAAAAAAAAAAAAATCAAACAAAAAACAGTATTCACCCTGCTTTTATTTGTTGTGAAAAGATGAGACTCTCTCAGCTCTCTAGAGCAGTGAGCCTCCAGGTGTAGGCCAGATAATAATGGATGTTTCATTCCATTTCCTTCTCTTGTGCCCTCATGAAAGGAAACCTAGACACTGCCTTTGGCAATGCTGCTGCAGGATGTTGACCCTGAAAGCATATCACGAATTAGGAAAGTGTATTATTCCTGTGTAATGCTTGCATATAAACAGGAGGACCGACTTTAGTTTCCACTTCTTATAAATAAGATAAAAAAATATCACACCTCTACAGATTCAGAGCAAAGATCTTTAAATACATAAAGATATAACTGAGATAAATTCTTCAAGAGGTAACATTTTGTTTTATTTACTCTGTTTTATGTGACAATGAGAATAAAGCAAATATATTTAGAAGTGAGCACAGCACTTGCTGAAAACTAGACATAAACTATCCTTCATCCACATGAAGCAAAGGGCTAATAAAAACTCTTTGGGAAAGGGAACTTCCTGATACTAAAAGCTGAATGAACTGAACTGAAACTTTTTTATGACCTTCTGGTGCACAGTCATTTGAGATACTTGCACAGCCCCATCCCCTGAAAATATTTGTGTCTTACTGTTTTTACTCTCTGGATTTACTACACCTTCAAAATGGAAGACTGCTCATTTCCTCATTTTGTATATTCAGAAATGAAGGTCTGATGTGACCTTTGCATGTCACTGAAAATCTGGGACAGTGTAGAAGACAGAACTCATATTTTAACTGAAGTAAAAAAAAAATATCCTGTGTTAAGTCTTCCTTGTTGAAAAAAAAATATGATGGAAAGGTTCATAAGTTATCACTCATGAGATTGTACCAATATGGAAGCAAAAGAAAACCTCAACGCTAGAATACTGGTTGAGAGAATATGGAAAGTATTAGTGACTTTAAAAAAAAAGGATGGAATGCTAAATTACTGTGCAGGCTTTCATGTGGTATGGTTGTGCCATCTACACATTTGTAGATGAAAACAAAATTCAAGTTATGGTTACAAGAAAAAAAAAGCAAATGTTTACTCTATTGCAATTTGACCAGAAGGTGCAATTAAAACAGCTGAATCATTGGATCCACTGCAACAAAAATGTTGGAAAAAACTCAGATCATAAATTGTCTTATTTTGTGTCTTCCATTGATTTTATATAATGAACATCCTGTTCTCTGCCTGATCTTACAAATGATGCACAATGAACCCTCACTTAACCAGAAATGTCATTATTTGAATCAGGGTCATGTTCAACTTTAAATGAGGTTTGTATAACAGATCCATCTGGCTTCCCCAAGGCCACACAGTTCAGTGGGACTAAGGTGATTGGGACACACTGCTTCACTAGGACTGATTTGTTCTTATTTTGTCCAGCTGAACCCTGTGGCTTTGCACAATCTCCGGGAATTTTGGTCCTGTTCAACTCAATGTTCAGATCGTATTTTCAGTAATTAATGGTTCAGAACTAAAGTACTGAAAAATATTCGTTTGTATGGCACCTTATGTTTAAAATTATACCTTAAGTATACGTAGCATTGTGTAAGTATAGACTACACTTTAACTGAGTGATCCTAAGACTCCTTGCTTTGGTTGTATTGTCTTGAGCAACATCAAAACCCAAAGAAATTTTTTGTGAGCACATTGGTAAAGGCGAAAAGAAGGAATATAAAGAAGTCATGTCAGATTTCTTTTTTTTTTTTTTTTTTAAGGAGGAAACTGAAGGAGAAAGCAAGAGACCCCTAAGAACCAGGTACAGAAAACTTTTCTCAGTGGGTGAAGTAGATTGGATGGAAAAGCAAAACAGAGGCCAAAGGAAAGAAGCAGCAAAACAGATTTAAGTCTGACAGTAGGGTGATAGCAAAAGATGTGTTTAACTAATGCTGGTAAAGAAGAAAGACAGAGCTGAAGGCTCAATGAAAAGTAACCTACAGGATGAAAATCAGAGAGTACGTGAACTTTTTCATCTTCAAATTGATAATATTTTCAACTAGTTTTTCCCCAGATGTCACACATACTTAGCCCTGGGAAAGAGCTAAGACACCTTGGAGAAAACCAAGGAAGGAGCTGAAGGGAAAGAAGCATTGAAACTGGAAGTAGATGATGTATTCATTAGCGGTGATAGTAACGAAAAAGAAACAACTGATGGGATACCTGAATATTGAGAGACGAAAAATGAAGAGAGGGTTCCATAAGAAACAGAAAAGAAAAATCTAAAACAGATCAAAATGAGCTCATTGCTGCCAGATCTCACATGTACCACAGAGAAAAAAAGTTAAAGGAAATGTTGAAGATGAAGATATGGAGTGAATTACATTTACCTTTGACCAGCATTCACTTAGTCATTAGGGGAGTAAACTAGCTGAAGGAGAAATACACACCACTTATTTCATGTGCCTGATGATCTTGTTGTCCAAGCATTTAAATCCAGCAGATAAATACCACCAAGAAACACAGATTAATAGAAAAATAAATGTAAGTGCTGTCAGAGAGATAGCCAAGACTAGAGAATTAATCATAACTACGTATGGGGTCAATAAATGAATCAAATTGCCAAGGGACAATGGTGTGGATCAGCAAGGAGTAGCCAGGGGAAAGCCCAGAGGGGTGGGTGGGAAGGGAAGGAGTGAGTGACGACAGGCAAGGGAGAGCAGCACTGATGAGAGCAACATGCAGTGGCCACAGAGAGGGGTCTCAGCTTCAGATCCATAAAGGAATACTCTTCTGTGAAGACAAGAGCAAGAACAAGAGTGAGGGCATCATAGTACAGCAAGAAGGAAAGGAGATTATTGGAAGTAAGTGAATGTTAGGGAATTGGATTAATTAGTGAAGTATAGTGAGTGTAGAGGATGAGATGAGGGGAATAAAGCAGCCAGGAATAACCAAGTTACCATATTGGTACAGTGGAAAGGAAGAAGTGAAGCCAGAAGGATGGTAGAAAGGACTCAAAAGGCAGATGGACACCACTTCATGGCAAATGAAGGTGATTCAGACAGGAGATACAGGGAGCTAAATACTCCTACCAAATTCGATCTTGGACACGTCTATGAGGACAGCAACAGACACTAGTTTGGTTTTGAAGACTAGGAGCTGTTACATACATGAAGAAGTGGAAACAAGGGAGAAGTTCATACTGAGGGTAAACTATATTCCTCAGAGAATGATTAAAAATGCAGTGAGGACTGCAGTGGAGAAAAAAAAATTACATTAGCTAAAGCTAACCACAAGTCAGGAATAAAGCCTGTCCATTGAAGACTGTAAGAGTAGTCAGAAGTGACTGCAGATTTTAAAGTCTGCAAAACCATTCTTCCATTCTTTTGGTTAACTGAATTCCCAGTTATTAGATTTGTAGTCTCTGAGTCTCTGGAATGATCAAGATTGTTCTTTACTTATTGTTGCAGTGAATCTTGTGTAATGAAACTCGAATGTATAAAATGTCAAAACATTGCTTGCTCAGAATGACTCATTAACGTAATAGAATAAATAAGTGGATAACATTGCTAATATGATTCAAAGTCCTTGAACATGCTTCATCCATAAACTCTGACTTAAGTGAGTATAAACAACTCTTAGTGAGTGTCCCCATAGGACAGGTATTAATTCACAACCAAAAACTGTTGTAACTCCTATACTTGGGAACTAAGCATTTTTTTGTCTTCTTCCTGACTGTTCATGAGCTGAAATTCGAATGTGACTCCATGAATTATCCATGCATAAATTATAAAATATTCTAAAGTATTCATTAAAATCTTAGGTGGCAGTAATACTAACTTCATATTTCTTTCTGTTTGCATCATAATGCGACCCTAGCTGATGGTTTTACTGATAGGAAACATCAGGAAATACGGTGAGTGCTAGGTGAATAGTAAAAGAATTTACAAAAGGCAAATTCTGAAACTGGAATTTCAAACATCAACAAGCATCATCGCATGTAATCTCTAAATCCATCCCAAAAGACTTAATGCTTTAAAACACATCCATAGTACTAGGCAGTAGTTTTAAAAACTTTGTTGAATCAGGGTCTTAAATCCTTCCTGAAAATAGACTGCATTGGAACATCTTCAAGAAACTAGGTGACCAAAGCACGCTTTTAGAGTCCTCTTTTCTTTATCCTATCAATCCCTTTTGTATTTGGGTGGAGAGTACAGGCTATGTGTTGGGAGGGGAGGTGTAAAAGTTATAACATGATAGCAGGGAATTGCTTGGGAAACACGGGAGTGAATAAATAAGGTAAGGGTAGAGAAGGGGGATTTATGTTTTTTTCTTTTCACAACAAAGTGGCAGCTGTTATGTCGTGAGTCTGTACTTGTCCTGATCTCTATGTGTGTTGTCTTTTTCTCCCACCCCACATCTGTGTATGCTGTATGCTTTCTGGGCAAACCATTTTTCCTGTAAAGGAAAATTTCTGGAAAGAGACACAACATCTTTTTGGCACTGGAAAAGGCTCCACAATGAAGCTTGTGATTATAACTGATGAAGGATATGGATTCATCTTTCAACTTTGCAAACTATTTACTATGATTCAGAGTCATGAATCCCTTTGGGCCACGGCTTTCTCTCTGAAGCTGCTGCAAGAGTTACAATATATTGCTGATATGACTGAAATTCAGGCCAAGATTTTGAAGCACTAAACAACTTCCCTAGAGTCAAATCCTTTAAAATGTCACATATTGGACATGGGTATTTGTCAACTTTTAACATTATTTAAATTGTATTAATAATAATTACAATAAATGTTGTAATGGTGTCTAATATTTATATACTGCTTATCAACCTTAAGTCTTGTCCAAATGTTTTTTCCCAAATGGGCAACTAGAGCTAGAGAGATTTATGAAGTTGTCAAATAAGGAGCTTTTGAAAAGCAGTTACAGGTTTTTTTAACACTTCAGATCATGGTTCCTATTTTTTTGAATATTCAAGCAGCTACAGTTGTCTCTGCTGATGTTTGTTAGTCACAAATGCAGAAGGAATGTTGTTTCAAGATTAAATTAAAAAAGCTACACTAGGATCATGGTGATATTAGCGTTGCAATAGTATGTATCTAAAACTGTGACAGTAAGAAGCCCTGACAGCTGGCAAGTACTTTTTCCTCAGCTTCCTTGAGTGCACCAAGTCCAAGAGCAAAAACAGTCATGTCTCAGTAAAGGGCGATAGAAGGATGCCCATGAAGCTGTATGCTGCACTACAAGTCTCCTGAAAATATTACTGATCCCATGCACTTGATGTCTTTAACCTTTTTCATATGCTTGACAAAAGACAGGGGTTAATAATGCAGTATACTCTGAATTACTCCCTGGGAAAATTTGTTCCACACCCAAAACTATTCTTCAATCAGGAGTTCATTCTGTGAGTTCAAAGCTGCATAGACATATTTGTAGGATCAGGTTCACTACGCACAGTGAAAGAATCTGTATAACCTATATAGCACATTCTACCTCAAGATGTGCAGAAATAAAAGCAATTTATTGCATTAAGTAAAGAGAAGTAGACTATCAACAGACTTAACAAGAGAAAGAGTATTTCTTTTCAGAGTCTTTCTGGTAGTCTTTAAATAAATGTTGAAAGGTGACATTTAAGTGTCTGACTTGTCATTGTCAGACTTGATTTCTACCCATAGACTTAAGTTACTGAAAAGACTTGACACCCCAGGTGAAATTGGAAGGTTTTTTCCTTTATGCTGTGACATTTACAATGTCCACAATAATGGGAGCAATGGATTTCTGTTGTAATAACTTTGCCAGCATACAGAAAAGCCTTTCTTATGGTCTGTACTCTGAGTCTCATTCACTGTTTTGCTGTCTTGTTCTAGCAGGCTCCTAGTCAGTACCTTTTCTGCAGGTTTTCTATCAGGAGGTCTGAGGGCTCTGATGACTTATATCCAAAAGGGTTTTTAACATTACTAGATTTTCTGTTCTGGCTGGAAATTGAAGTTGTCAATATAAGCTGTATATGTCTATGCCAACTCTGTTGAGGATTTTTACACAAATAGGACATGCATGGTAAGGTTTAGAGTAAATACTAGACCCTTGAAGATTCAAAAGAAAAATCTCAGAACATAAGTTATGAACCTCTAACTGTCAATCAAAGTGTAAATGAGTTACAGAGGAATGGGGACCAAGATCAATCACACAACTAGCAAAAAATAGTTATCCTACCCTTATACCAACTATTCCACACTTATTGGTGAAAAAAAAAAATGTTGTTAAGTAGTATTCCCTCCCTTAATTGGACATTTACAAAATGTTTGTAATGTAGACTGCAATTTTCAAACAAGTCTGAGAGGCACAGGTCCTCCTCACTTTCACATGTGAACAATATTTCACTCATGTCATCCTTCACAAGAAAAGAATGAAAGCAATTGTGGAAAGCAGTGAAAACCATCATGGATTTTATTCAACTGTGTCTTCATCAAGCATTGGTCTTTCTACAATATTATCTCCACAGCAGGTTTGAACCAAGTGTTGTTTGATTTATCTGCTATTCACTTTGCAAGCTGGATGATGCTAACACCAGTGGAATGTATCATGTGCTGCAGTGTGCTGCTATATCATTTGCCTATGTTATAACCATTCATTTTTCCTAGTGTCTTAAACTGCATTTCAAACATTAGAAATGAATTTAAGTAAAACCATGTACATCTCCCCTGCATATTCAAGAATTTATCAAGTACAGGATTAAAACATTGACTTATTCCCTACTGGTGAAATATTGGGAGCCTTAAAGAATAATAGTAAGCCATCAGTTGGAAAAATAAATTGGGAGACTGTCAGTTTTATGGTAAGAGAAGACTGAGTCAAGGGAACAAAAACTCTTTGCAGAGAAGATATAAGAGCTCTTTTTCCTCCTCTGAGATCCTGTCATTGTGAGTGCCCTAATTCATTACTATATCCTAACTCCTGAGCATGTTTTGGAAGAAAATGGTCTCCACTGCCCAAACCTAGCAATAGATATTACCTAGAAGGCTGCACAAAGAGCGCAACAGCGAGGACAGCTCTACCTGGGGCCAGTGGCTGGGTGGGCCCTGGAAGCCCAGATAAGCTGAGAGGTGCCTCAATGTCCACATCACTCTCTCTCCTGCTTTCTGTCACCCACTTCTGTATGCTCAGGCCATTTGTGTTCACTCATTGCTGCCTGGGACTTTCCTGATGTGTACTTTCCTCTGCAGATGAAGGTGCTGGAGCTGGGATAGGGAGAGCTAGGAGAGGACATGCTGGCCATGGCCAGGACAACGTTGGTGAAGGGATGTGGGCATTTCCCTCACCCCAGGGCCTGAAGTGGTTCTTAGTCAATTGCTAACTATCATATGTAATGAAGCATCTCAGGGAACCCAGAGCAGAAATTCCTACTTTGTAATTCCTAGCGGGGCTCAGACATTACACAGGCATGAAGAGCTTTGTTGTGTCAAGAGCAAACTCCTTCTGTCATGTGTGGGTTACTGAGAGGATCTCAAAAAATATCTGAAACATCAGGAAAAAGCAATTTCTCCAGAGACAGGCAGACCTTTATATACTGGGACATTAGCACTTTAGCTTCCATGTGCCAAGTCTAGCCAGACTAGACATAAGGTGCCAGGAAAGATGTGTCAGCCTCGCACAGGGAAGCATCAAATCGAGGATGGGGAAGATCTTTCCTGCAGCACTTCCACAGTCTGAAAGGGACAGAAGGGGACACTCTTCAGAAAAGGGGCCCATTTCTTCATCTGAACCATTCTGCAGATGACTGTCACCAGCAATAGCATTTGTGAAGCTGCCCAAATAGTTGGGTAAATAACGTACCAGGAACAGAACAAGGGAAGCAAATAATTTCTTTGGTTTATGTAATGACAGCAAGGCTGTTTTCTTCAAAGCTATGAGCCAGAGTGGTTAAAAGTTCACTGGTGCCTGAGTAGACCATGCAGGACAATGTGGGGTCTTTTCCACTGAGCCCTATAAATCTTGGAGCTGTAAGGGGCACGCAGGGGTGGGGGGCAAGCTAACCTCAGCAGCGCACGTCAGCCCCGCAGGAGCCGGAGCGAGCTCCCACCCCTGGGCTTCACAGAGCTTTTATTGCTCATCAAGGGCCAAACCTCACTTTCGTTACAGTCAGTGGGAGTTTTGCCATTTCTGTTTCTTGAAACAAGGCTTGACACGAGTGGAATAAACAATGGGAAAACATGAGCCAAGCCCCAGGCTGCAGAGCCCATGGCAAGTTTCCATGGCTTTAATTGGCACCTACTGTTGGTCTCCTAAAAGAATAACTTTGACTGTACCTGTTCTCCACATGCAAAGCACAGCTTTTATTCTTGCAAAAATATATATATGTTATATATATATATATTCTTTTCTATGTAGCAAAGATAAAATCTGTGAGCTAGCATTGCTGACAGTGCCTTCAGATTTTCTGAAATATAACACCTATCCCAAATATCAAATCTTTATTATGGTTGTCTGTTTTAAGTGAAGCATATAATTTCCCAACTGGTCTGCCTGCTTCAAAGAGACTGAGCTTACAAATACAAAAAAAGAACCTCAACAAAACAACCCGAAACAGAAGAAAGGAAATAAGATAAGAAAGAGAAAAAATACAGAGATGCTGTTCATTGCCAAGCGTTCCCCAAATCTCAGATGTCAGAAATTTTTAAAGTCTTAGAGTAACTATAACCCTCAAGATTTATATAAAAGGAACTAAACATATTCTGTAAAATAGGAAAAGCAAAAAAACTGTTCTACAAGTCATGTTACAACTGCTAATCTTCTATTTTCTGAAATGTTTAATGTACTCAGTTCACACTGTGTATAGTATGCATATACATACATATACATCATTAAAGAGTAAAGCTAAATTGCAGTGTAATTAAGACCTCATGGTTCAGTTTTAAATTAACATGAGAAATGGAGTTATTGAGCACAGTACCATCATACTTTTAATAAAGTGGAAGGTGATAATATGCCTTTGTGGAGAGGACAAAATTGCCAGAGAGTTATTCTTTTTCAATGGATTTCTTATATTTTAATGGAAACTAATGGAGAAATCTACAGGAAATTAATTTACACTTGGGTTAGGAATTCAAATTGAGGTTCAGGAAAAATGCACCTACATCTAATAATTTGTCGTCATCTTCTGAGGAGTACCCAAGCCTGGCCTTCCTGTACATAATAAGCATCATCAGGTCTTTAAGTGTTGCTTCAGTACAAGCCAACGTTACCCTTGGTAGTGCATATAGCACAATGCCAGGTGCTCCTGAGAGAGGGTAATGTCATCCAAGCTGCAGCACTATGGGTGTGCAATGGGATGCTCCACTCTTCCAGCTGGCTCCTACCTGCTGCCAAGGTCAGGCTACTCACAGAGGAGGGCAAGATTACTCAGTGGCTTAAGCAAATCTGCCTTCTAAACTCTTTGCACCTCAGCTATTTCTGAAAGCATGGCTTCATGGCTATGAATGCTATGGTGGCCTCCATCCACATACTTTATACAGTTCTGACAACATGTTGGCATTACTTCATAGTTCATGTTTTTTGTTTGCATTTCTTCAGCAGGCTATAGCACCTCACTGTTTGCTAAAGCTTTTATTATATTCTGAAGTCAGATCAGAAAGCTTGCCGGACCTCTTTGCAGCAAAGCTGTATGCTTTGGACCTGAGGTCATGGAGCTATTTGCCCTTCCAAAAACTGGTTGCATCAAGCTGTGTTGCAACACTGTGAAACATGCCACATCAGGGTTTTCTTTCTAATTCTACCCTCAATTTATCTCTTCGGTCCTTCCCTACCTCTCCCAGAGAGCTGCAAGTCATTTGGCAAGATTTGAAATTAGTTTCCAATCTTTGGCTTTCATGGTTTATGAAGAAATCCTTCTTCTGCCTACAGTCATTCACTGAAAAGTTATATTTACTATAATCTTAGGACTTGTCTCAGGACTCATCTGTTAACGTTCAACTTTCATAACTCTCCTGACCTTGCGATTACAACCTTACATCAGGTAACTAGACACTTAAGCCACTGTTCTGAGCAGCACAACACCAGATGTAATCCATGTGCTTTTGGGTACCTTGTTCCATCTTTAATTTAGCTCTAGTTGTTGCCCCCTAGTCATTTGGTTATTCTACTGAAAGTCTGGGAATACAGATCAATTAAAGGAAGGGAAGATGATAGTGCAATCCCCCATTCCCAGAATACTACTAGGAGCAATGAGTGCTTCTTGTGCTTCTTTGCTATTCTCCATGGTTTCCAGCAGTAGCATTTACGATGACTACTTATGGGGCATGACATTTCAAACTAGGGGAAAGAGAAAGCAAATTCTCTAGGGCTGAATCATCGTATCCGGAAACACAACTAACGTCCAATTTACATGAACTGCATTCATAAATCTGAAATACACACTGTATAAAGAGACACTCAAGCAGTACATGCTGGTAGAAATACATAAATTAAGCAAGGAAGGGTTCCAATTGGAAAGCTGCAACCTAGAGGAAAAGAAATGGCACATTTGTTGTTTCTGACTAGTTTTATTTTCTTGTAACAAAAACGAACACAAGCCCTTTATCTGAGATGACTATCACAGAGAGTACATTGCCAGAGAGGTCAGCTGATCACACAGATTTTGCCTGCACAACAGTTCCAACTGAAGGCAAACGTTTGATCTGATGAAAATCATGCCTTAGTTGCACAAGGCACTGTATCCGACAGGTGTTTTAAATGCTTGTGTAACTAAAGGGCTTTTTCATGTGGAGGACTGAATACAAACCAGGGGAAGTCAGCTGCTGGGAAGGGAGGTGTCCTCTGCTGCTCCTTTCTTCTTACAGGAAAAAGTAATCAGTAATCCTGTCCCCTTACAAGAAGACTAAAAATTATTTTTGTTTTCTTTTTCATTTGCATAAAGCTATAAATCCCACGTATCCCATTTTTCTGTACTGCAGAGTACCATGTTGGATATCACTAAACACAATGCCACATTGTCCCTAATCCTTCCACGGAATCCATTCTTCTGGTAAAACCTTCCCACAGTGCCCAGGAAGGTGACAATTTACTCCAGAAAGAGCAAAGCCATCCTGAATGAACATCCATGTATATCATGCAGGAGAAAAAGTGTTTCCCATAATCTCTGATAGTCTCATTTTAACAAGGCCCTAGTTTTATAACACCTCTAAAAATCTTCAATAGTTCCACTTAGTTATGCTCAGAGACTAGGCCCTGATTCTGCCAGCTCAAACCCCAACATAGACAACTGAGTATTTAATTCTGATGAGGTTCCTATCGTAACCACGTCTAAATGAGTATTTAGCTCTCCATTAAGTCAGTAAGATGTTAGAAGATTGAACAGGAGTTGGAAACCTGAATGCCCACCCGGATCTGAGCCCAGTACCTTCCAGTATAGCATTAAGTGTCATGGCTAACATCTGTCCTCAGCAGAAAGCGATAGCACATAACACTTTTCTGAATGGTGGCCTAAAACAGCAGTAGATGTCGTATTTTTCTCTCTGTCACATTTCCATTTGTCCTGGGCTTGACTAGGATAGCATTAAATTTCACAAGAAGCTGGGAGGGGCCACAGTCAGGACAGCCAAAGGAACCGACCAAGGCAATAGTCCATACCATGCTGACATAATGCTCAGTATATAATGAGGCAGCTGGATGCTGACATAATGCTCAGTGCATAAAGGGACAGCTGGCCAGGGGAAAAGCGCGCAGCTCACTCGGGAAGCCAGGCAGCAGCTCTTGAGTGATGAGCAGTTGCATTGTACATCACTCATGTTATATGCTATTTCATTAGTACTGCTGTTAACACTTTTGTTTCTTCTCTCCTTGTGTTCTGTTGAACTCTTCTTATCTCAGTCCACAAGGTTTTACCTTTTGTCTCCCAATTCTCCTTCCCATCTGACCAAGGCAGAGGGAGGAGGGAGAGAGCATCCTCACAGTGTTCAGTTGCCAGCCATGACACCATTGTTGGTAACCAGTATATTTTGAAAGGATATGAAGCCTATTTCTTCTGTGTAAGTGTATAGAAGAATCAGAGTAATAGAGAGAGCAGCAAAAAGAAAGATTAGAGAATTAAACATCTTACACACAGTGAACAGATGTATAGAGAAGGGTTCCTTAATCATGGAAAAAAATTTACTAAAAAGGGACGTGACAGAAGACTGTAAAATCATAAATAGAATGGAAGAAGTCAATAGGGAATGACTTATCACTGTTACTCCCAGTAGAAGATTGAGAAGGACATTAACTGATGATAATAGATCATAAATTCAAAACAAATACCAGCAGGCCCCTTTTTTTTTTTTTTTT
>VYZX01026745.1:219460-245923 GCA_013401335.1 Brachypteracias leptosomus
ATAAAAGTCAAAATATCATCTGATTCTTTAGTCTGCACTTTCTGAGCAGGTAAGGGATTTGGCTTCCTTTCATCTCTAAGAGCACTGTAATTTCCCTCTAAGTATCAATAATCTGATTTTAATGACAGAAGGCTAAGGAGCAGGAAGAGGAAGAGATCATAAGCCATAGTTCATAGTTAGTGCTAAAACTATGAGATTTTTCTAGGACAAATTCACTTTCTAAATGTCAGTGGTTTTAAAAAAAAATAAAAAAAGTTCTGTCTTAACTGCTATACTTTTAATTTCCAATTACAATTATTAACTATTACACCTAGATTGTTATTACTAACAGCATTAACATTAGCAACATTCATTGCCTGAATTTTAGTTGCACCTGAAGGTACAAAGCCATAGTGAGATGCAGTATATACACACATAAGGAGAGCTAATTCCTGTTGTGAGAACTTTAATGTCTAATTACACAGAAATGAGGAAAGATTAATCATCTTGAACTGTGTCCCACAGTTAGTCTCTGGCAATTGAGGAATTCATTAACAGACCTACTGGATCCCTGCCCAGTGCTCTCCTCATCAACCCTTTTCTCCCTCCACATTTACCGTTGTTAAGCACAGCTAAGTAAAGGATCACACAGATTCCTAGTAAATTTTTGGCTGCTTAAGGCGTTGTAAAGCAATTAAAATAAATCCTATGCAACCTTACCTGGAAGTATCTAGGGTCACTCCTCATTTTTCAGCAGACTCCACAGGAGATCTAAATAAAAAGCAAGCTCTCCTTGTAGTTAGGTGTGATCTGTGCAAGTAGAAAACAGACTGGCACAGTTTGTACCCCAAAGAACAAACCTTCACCATTAGAAAAGAAGGCAAGAATGAACAGTTATTTACCTACATTTGGAAAGTATCCTCAATCATCTATCTACAAAATCTAACCAGCCACCTAAATTTGCTGTCTTGAAGGGCTTAAAGGCAGATCTGGAAATATCACCTAAGCAGAAGGAACAGCACAATGATGTACCATCAATAAAAGCTGGAAGAAAACATTGCATTTGCTCCCCATTTTTAAAGCTCCTGCAAAAACAATGCAAGGTAGTGTGAGGAGTAAAGCTAAACTGTCATGTGAAGACAAGCAAAAGGAATTTAACTGTAGCTGGAGTGACTATGACTCATGTTTCTACAAAAGCTGTCAGCAAGAGAGATTCTTCTTATCCTCCAGATTGTGTCAAACATTTTAGTACAAAGGCTGCTAAAGACTTCTGAGCTTCCAGCTCTTAATATCTGAAGCATAAGGCTTATCCCTTAAGAAATGTGGAAAAGAGGGCAATTTGTAAACCTGCCTTTCTGGATGGAACCAATGTTAAGGTAAGCTACATCTGTAAAATTTAGTGATCAGGCTGTTTCTGTTGTAGTGTTTCCATGAAACCTCATTGAAGGGAGAAAGGAAAAAATATCTCAAGATTTAATTCTAAAGTTAAGGCCATCTCTACTTCAGTCCTTCTTTCCTGTATACTTCTTGGCCTGTATACATTAGCACATGTGTTATGATCTGAGAAGAAATTTCACATTTCTTCTACAGGGCACTTTTTAATATTTTTATTTTTTAAAAAAATCAATTGTTTTTTTTACTTAAGAGACAAAATTATCCTTAATGCTCTACCTAGAAAAGAAAAAAGAAATTTAGCTCTGCAAAGCTGATAATACTGACTTTTGCCCCATCACTTTCAAGAATGCAGTGCTCAGAAATGAAACTGTCTTTCCCAGTCCATAGCTCCAGGAAGGGCACAAATCACCTCCACTTAGTCTTTGTTGGTGAAGTCAATGTGGTACTGCCACTGAGGGGAGCAGAAAGGTGGGTTGGGATTATCTCCCAGGGTAGTTCTTCCAGTATTATAAGGGAGGATCTTATTCTCTCAGTTTTCCTATGCAACCATTAAAATAACACTGGAAGTCATGAGCTTTAAGCAGTCTTTATTGACCATGCACTATTCACACAGAAATTATTTTGGTTCTGACCCACGCCAGCTCTCCATCAGTATTTTTGGCCTCACAAGAATTTATTCCAGTGACAAAAATGGCTTAGTCAACCCTTCTGTTTCCTCCTGCTCCTCCATCTCATTGTCAAAGCCTGGTTGCTCATCCTTCTTCCCACCATTCCCTTAGTAGAGCTCATCCAACTGTGTATTTGGCCACCCAGTGAACCAGGTCAGGGTTAAAAACAAAATACAAAACTCACTGGCTTATTTTTAACCCAGATCAATTCCCCAGTCAGTTCACAGTGCACCACACAAGTTTAGTATGAGAACATCTGTACTGGATCAGAGCACAGGTCCATTTGTTCTGTTGTCCACCCCCAGCAGCAGAGCAGACACAGCAGATGTTATATGAGGAAGGATGTAAGGACAGGGCAAGCACACAGGAATGCTTCCCGGGAATGCTTTCCCAGTCTCCTGTGACTTGTTACTCAGCAATATCTTGAAGTTAATGCTTTTATATTTAATAATCCTTGGTGGATTTTTTCTTTCATTTATGCTACTGATTTTTTTTTTTAAATTAATGGAAATACTTGCAACCCTACCATGCTATGTGCCATAGCATGACTGTGCTCTATGCAGTCAAAGAAGAGGCTCTTTTTATTTGCTTTGACAGTAGTAGCCATTAGTTAAATTTCATGTCCTTTGGTTCTTATACTGGAAGAAGAAAAGAACAGCCGTTCACCCTATTCACCTTTCTTGTTCCACTACCTATTTTATAGATCATTGTTGTATCTCTCTCATTCAGCTCTTTCCCAGACCCAAGAGGTCTTAAAATACCCTTAAGGGAGCTTCTCCATCTCAAGGGGACAGCAGAGACAGCAATGCAGGTATATATGTGCATAGCCAGGGATCCTGGTTGCTTAAACTGTATAAAGAAATGCTCATGAAACTAAGCCTTTAATTAATAAGAAATGTGAATCTGGATAGCCAGTCTTGTCTGATAACCTGACTTAGGCTTTTATTCTCCATTTGCCCTCCTGCTTCCTCTGCCCCTTCTTGCCAATGTCACCAAATTTCTTAAGCAGCTCTCTAGTTCTGTAAGTAAATAAAGAAGTCAAACAAACAATTAAATACATTTCCTTTCTTTCTCCCATTGCTCAGTCCTCAACTGTCTTCTCTTTTTCTTTTTTTATCTGAATGAATTTTCTCTTTCCTCCTTGGTCAAATGCAAGTATTTTTTGAAGATTCTTTTGCAGCTTGTTGAAGCGCTCACTAAAATTCCATGTTCAGTATTTTATTTTGCTACTCTAAATGTAAAATATTTTTTTACCTTTGGCTTGTTTTCAATATGTTTCCCTGTACTTCTTGTTTCCCATTTGTTTATATTTCTTAAAAGCCTCAAAGCTACTCTTTGCTATCTAATTTGCTTGCCCTTCGTCACTCTTTCCCTCTGCTTACAATAGCATTTAGCTTGCAGGCTCTTTCCAAATATGATTTTCAGAAATATTTTCCCATCTCAGGAAGCCCCAATAAAAATTATGCTACTCATTACGTGCTGTCTTAAGTACATCTCCTCTAATGTTGAGATACTTGTGTTTTCTCCAGTCCTTCCCCAGTCAAAGTCCAAAATCTGTGAGAAACCTAACACTTGTTCTGCTGCCTGCATCATGCTCAGTTGTCTGTTAGCTGAGCTGCAGCCTCACGTGCCTTCAGCCACAGCCACTGCAATCTCAGAGGACATGTTTTGCTTTCTTTTAAAGCTGAGTCTTCTCCAAAGATCCAAAGCACCCAAGACACAGGTAGAATTCAGAGGTTCAAAGCTTGTCTGGTTTCAGACCTCTCACTAAGCTGTTGTTTACCTGGGCAGCAGCCTGGGAGACACCACAGCAAGGTTACACTTTAGGATCAAGCACAGTCATACCAGATCCTACAGCTTCCCTCTGCACTTGTGGGGCAGGGAAAGCAAAGCTGTCACCCAGGGAAAATGCTTCCAGTGTGGCTTCTCTGGGTGCAGAGCATCGCCAAAAGGGCCAGGACTGACATGGATTGGTTTGAAATGCATCTACTCTTCCCTGAGTAAGAGAAGGTGTTTGCATGCACTCATTAAGGTATCCTTGCCTTACTCAGTCTGCAAGGGGGGAAAAGGATGAAAATCTCTCCAAACAATTCTCTGACCAAGTTGACTTTTATTTTGTGCCATTATGTCAGATTTAAGCAGTACAAGCACCACTCACGGATTTCAGAACAGAAATAGTGTTCAGCTTCATGCAGCCATCCCTGCTCTTAACAGGCCAAACCAGAGGGTAGGGGAATACATAGAGAAAAAATTTCAATAGGGGAAAAAAAAAGAAAATATCTTTTTGCATTAATATTTTTTGAAAAGTATTCCTTTTTCTTTTTTTTTTTTTTTTCCCAAGCTCCATTTTGGAATGATTTGTGGAAATAATCACATATTGTTGTACAAATTAAGGGTTTATCACTGTGCACTGGGACAGAGATTGTATGGACTGAGCAGGCAGCTTTACCTCTCAGCTTTGAAGGGATTGCAGCTGTAGTTGCCTGTGGGATGTTTTCTTCTGCAGGATTATATTTTTCATTTTCCTTGGAGCATGTATAGGTATCATGTCACACCATCAGTTTAAGCTGTGGGACATTGAGACACCAGATCAGGGCCATAGGAGCTCTGAACCAGCTCTGACTCTAAAGGAAGCTTTAGTGGCATCTCGCCCTTTACCACCCACTTTGCCTAACAGCTCCCATCTTCTTTCTTCATTTATTGTGAAAAGGGGGAACAGTGCTTCGTTTCTACATGGAAACAGGAGGATCTAAGTACATTTTTCCACATATTCACGGCTACTTCAAGTAGGTGGGACTCTTATGTCAAATATGTCCTGTCTTGCTTCCCCTGAGGGTCTATGGAAACATCCCACAGACACCTGAGCCAACCTCCAATCCCTTTGTTGTCCATAACTTCCATTAAATGGTCTTTACTGCAGCAGCCAAAATATTTACACTATTTCTTTCTGCAGACTCAATTGCTGCCTTTCTGTCTGATCTGTCCCCAGGATCTCACAGCCTCACAGGGCAGTGCTACCATCTGCCTCCTTTACCCCGAGCACAGCAAGCTGAGCTTTAAAAGTGGGCAATTCAGACTAGTGATCATATAAAACAGACTCCTGTTAGCTCCTTTAAAGGCTGTTTAGCTCTTGTCTCAGAGCTTCTCTTGCTTTTCTTTCACATTACCTTTAAAAGCAAGACTGACAGAAAAGATTAACTTGCTTCTGGCTGTGTCGGATAGAAGCAGATTAACACAGCTGGATCCAACCCTAGGGAGCCCAGCCTGGAAATGTATGTTAGGACAACCCCGACAATGTATAAGCAAGGGTCGTTTGTGTTGATCTTTTTCAGGATGATGCGTTCGTGATTAACTCTTTTGTGTGGAGGCTGGGCTGTGTAGGAAGCTAACACACAGCAGGATGCTGATAGAAAAGCTCCCAGAGGCCTCAGGCCTCCATCTCGCCTTGCAGCCCCACAGCCACCCCAGCCTGCCTGCACCAGGGCTTTAGCAGGGACTTTTGTTTCCCCTCTGTCTCCTTTGAGACTTTTTTTTGTTTCCATCTATAGCACTCACCACAAAAATAGCAGGCAGCAAAGTCCCCCAGGCCCCAGATCCCAGAGCAGGGTGGCTGGGGATGAAAGGAGAGCTTTTGTCCAAGAAAGGTTTAGTGGAACCCGTTCAGCTGAGGCAAAGGGGTAGGTAAAATCCAGCGTGATGGAAGTGCAAATCCAGGTTGCATGCAATTAATTAAACTCCTCAACAAATGCAGAAGAAATGTTACTGAGTTACTGGCAGGCTGTTTTCCTGTTTGGTTTTTTGTCTTTAGGGGTGGAGATTTGGTTTTTCAGCGTGGGCTTTTAATCTAAAATGACTGTGAGTAAATTATAAAAAAATCAGATAAAAGTTCATCTACTTTGTCAGTGAGCTATGAATTATAACATGCAGAAGGGATCCAGGAGACCTCAGATTTAGCAAACTGTCTTTAACAAGCAGATAGCAATTTTTTATATTTTAATTAAAAAAAAATATAGATCTAGGTTTATGGCTGGACTCAATGACCCTAAAGGTCTTTTCCAACATAAATGATTCTATGATTCTATGATCCTGCAGCATGCACGTTTTCCCCTCTGAGGGACTGACTGCAGGAATTGCATCAAAGAGCAGAAGAGGGAAATGGTTGCATCAGATCCACATGTGGTCCCTGCTCACATTCCTGCCTAGGCTTCCCAAGGATGGGACGACTGACCCTCCAACTTTTCTGTGTCCCAACTGCTGTTAGCTGACCTGAGATAACGTTATTTGCCAACCTCAAAGAAGTGTGGTGAGAATAAAAGCATGAACCCTCAAGAGGGCCGAGCACTGCTGAGAGCAATGAGGTGTTTCCTTCTTGGTTGAAATGGGAGGTTCAGAGCAAGTCTTTACTAGTAAAGTATATCTGCTGGATGAGCTGGAAACAAGACAGAAAGAACATCAGTAGAGATATTTTGGGGTTCACATCTGAATTCTAACCAACAACTTATTAAGGTGTTTTCTACTGTTGGGCTTCTTTTTTGCTTTTGACATGGCATTAATCCAGGACATCTTTACACATAACAGTTTTGAAATCTCACAAGCCCTTAGGCTGCATGAAATATTTCTACACAGCATAACTCTTTGGAGATGATAAATCAGACCATCTGAGATGTGTACCTATAAATTTTAATAGATACAAAATATCCCTGCCACTTCTACTTCACTTGTCCAATGACACTTTTTCTCTGTTTCCAGCTCATCTCATTCTATACCAAGGTAAATGAATGAAACAAAACACTGCTGACTTAGCAGTAAATAAGCGAGAAGGAAAGATTCTATGCTGGACTCAGGAAAATCATCATTCATTTTGCAGGCTTAGTGCCAACATCACTACCTTGCAGCCCCATTTAACTGATATTCTAGGGTTTACACTCAAATAAGCAAGAATAATTGAAGCAGTTTTCAACATCTCCAAGAGACAAGACAAAGGCATGACCTTATTTTAGATAATAGGTAAATGAGATTCAAATGAGCTTGGGTTTTGTTGGGTTTTTTGGTTTTTTGCTTGCTTTGTTTTGTTGATTTTGTTTGGTTTGGGGTTTTTTTAACTATGAACATGATAAATTATTGGAACAAATTATCAGAGGAAGTGGTAGCACTTCTAACACTTCAGGTATTCAGATGGTGTCTGGTGCCTGACTGGTGGACATCTTTTAGCCGCCGCCCCTCCTCCCCCCACCCCCCAAATTTAGGGGATTTGTACAATTGCTCTGGATCTCTATGGCTTGTAGAACGGATTTCAGGTAAGGTGATCCTAGAACTTAGGTATGACTATACATGTATGATCTTTATTTTTATTTTTTGAACTTCAGCTGTCTGGAATATGTTATGCTTGGTATCATCAACATGAACTAAATCTTCATAAAACAGCTAAGGCTGATTTCATAGGTTACTTGCAGGGTAATGGGGGAATCAATGAGATCTGATTGCCTGAGTCTGAGATGCCCCCTGGTGAAGTGTTGGCCCCATCAGCTGCTCTGTAGCTGTTACTGCATCTTCCAGCTCTGCACAACTGGACATTTCATATGACTCCACACAACTACTGTCTGGCAACCAAAACAAGCCTTCAGGGTCTAAAAGGTGCTCAGAAAAGCTTATGCCTTCCCGGCCCAAAAGACAAGCAGGAACACAATGGTGGTGTTCCTCACTGGCAAGTGATAGAGGCTTATTTCTGCTCTGCGCAGGAGCTGTAAAGAAGTGACTTCAGTGCTGCTCAAGTCTTTGGGTGTTGTCATAATAATCATGCTTATGAAACACACTTGGCTACTAGTTTTATGCCCCCTAGCTCTGGCAAGCCAGCAACTCACACTGTTAGTTTTATTTTGTACTATTTTGACTGGTTGGCTATAGCTCATACACAGAACAGTTATTGTGTCCAGGCTTTCCCCTGTAAGTCCATAGTGTCACAAAGAGCCACCAGGACATAGTAAAGATCATGGGGTTTTCTGTGAGAATAAGCCTTAGGAAAATGAGCAGTCCACAAAGAAGAAACTATTTATATTTGCATTACATATTCCCACACATGCAGAAAACAAGGTCTCTCAGTTGATTCCTCTTAGACTAGTGCATCAGTTTATCATTTTCAGCGTGAAGCAAGGCACAATAGTTCATAAAATGTAGTGAGGAATATATATGTATATTCATTTAGAAGTATTTCAGGGCATACTTGTAAAGAAGTTCAAAAGTTTGTTTGCAAGCTTTTGTCCTTAAGAGATCAGTTTAGTTTCCTGGGGCTGGAAAAATAACCTATTAGTTGCTCATATCTCTTTTCTCATTTTGAATCAAACCGCCAGCATTTTACTGGCACCATTTGAAAACATTATTGTTTTGGTAGAAATGTCACATACCTAGTGGTTCTATGGGGAGAAGCAGGAGTCTGCTATGGTTGAAAAAAAATGCATGCAATAAAATTATGAAGGAATAAATAAGGACTTCCAGGCCAAAGGAATGCAATGTTGGGCACACAGTGTCAGATTTGCCTATGTGGGTTGGATAGCTTGCCTGTTTATTTCTAGACAGTTCACAAATCTGTTCCCACGCCCAGAGGCTGCAGAGACAGCTCAGCACAGGGTGTGCAGCCCAGCCTAACGTAAATGGAAAAGGGGCAAGGGAGGGGGATTTCCTCAGCAGGCAAGGAAACAAAACCAAATGAAGCCACAGTTATCCCTGGTGACAGTTTTGTGCCACTGTTTATAAATCCAAGAGGATGTATTCCCTTAGCTGCAGTTCAATGACTCCTTTGCTAGGTCCTCATGGTTTCATCTTCCTTTTATACAGATTCATGATATTCAAATCAGCGGGTGGGACATGGGCAATGCAGGGCTTGGAGGTATCCCTCCCTTGCTGCATAGCTATAACCACCAAACATGAGATCTGCATGTCACATCATCTTCCCCAAAAGGAGAGCTAAAGAATTGTTTCAAGGAAAAGGCTGAAATGAATAAATATAAAACATTTTAGGTCATATAAAGTAAAATCATCAGAGCCTGAACACATGCAGGAGGTATGTGTGAGAGTGGGGTGCTTCTAGTCCTCGCTGCAATGCCTGGGGCCTGATTTCCAGCTCTGATATATTGCATCATTACCCAGTGTGCTGGCCTTTTAGATCCAGATTCACATCTCTTTCTTGGTATAAACAAGGAGCAGCCTATGAGTTACTTCCCGTTTAGTTTGTTGTGGATGCAATGAGATTCTGACCCTTAAAACACCTCATCACTGGGAGTTTGAAGCAAAAAAGTGTGGCTAGCTTTTAAATGGCAGTCAGCCGTGGCAGCCTTTTCATTTCTGTTCATTTCTGTTTATCAACACCTCTCCCAACTCTTCCTGCTGTACTGAACTGGAGGAGCCAAAACCTGTCTTTCTGGACTCATCCCAGATACAGACCTCATTTAAATTTTCTCAAGTCTAGCCACAGCTGAAGTTGTTCCAGAAAAATAGCACAGGCCAATTCTCTTAGTCTATAAGCCTCTCCAGATTTTCTTTCTTTGAAATCTCAGGAGGATTCCCTAATTTACCTAAATTAACCTCCTCTATAGATTTCCCAAAATAGAACATTTCAAACACCCTTTGGCACAAGTTTCCATGTAGAGATCAATCTGTAAACCAGCAAGGACAAAGACAAAGATATTTTTCATGGCCAATGTACAGTAGGACTCTCACAGAAAGCTAAATTTGCTCATTTCTGAAACCCTCTTTCATTAACTGCATTTATTTAGAAGCTTTTATTTACTGAGAATCTTTGAGACCTTAATTAATTTATAGATCTTGTGTAGAACAATAGCAGCAGCTCAGGCTGTGAAATGCCACTTTGTTGCTTTTTCCCACTGCTTGCCCAGAGTATGAATGCTCATGATGGTGTCTATTTGGCTTGAACATGTCAGATGCAGACCAGACAGGATGCTGAAGAAAGAAACTGGTGTCCTTCATTTCCAAGGCCTGGCTCATTATGCATGCAGTGATGAATTTGCTCTGTTTATAAATTCTGCAGCTACTGCTTACAGCCATACCTGATGTGAACTTGAGGAGCTGTGAGCAGAGCTCAAATGGTCATACAGGCAGTTGATTTTTAAAGAAAAATATTGCATGGAAAGCTTAGAAACTCAAATTATACATACACAGCAAATGACACAAAGTGCAAACAGCAACCTGCTTGTTAAGCTCTTTTACACACTGGAGCCAATTTGACCAGCTAAAATGTCAGGCTAAAACTGATGAAGGAGGATCAGAGTCAGATGTAAATATTGATCTCCACCTGAGGTAGCATATTACCCCAGCACAGGACTGTGCAGCCACTACAATGCGTAACAGTGCACAAATGCTGCCCTGTGTACAGCACAGACACATGCTCTTACTGCTGCAGGAACAGATTGTCTAACAGCCTTGTCTGCAGTTGATGGGAGATAGAGCCACAGTACCAGGAGACAGAAGCCCAGGTATTCAGAGATAAAACTGGAAATATTTTTGGTAGAAATTAAGCACTTCATCACTTGCACCTCTGGAAGTATCTCTGTTGGAAATGGGTCACTGACCCATCCACCCTCCTAACTACCCACTTGGAGCTCACTAAGGTATGATCACTTAGACCTTGGAAAGGTAGCACATTTCCCAGTGCCTGAGCTAATGCCGTGGCTGAAAGCAGGCTAGGACCAAACCACACAGCAGGGTGCTGACTCGTCGCCACTGCAATGGCCGGCTAACCCCAGAGAGCAATGAGGCTTTTCAGAGCTAGAAGAGATAAGATGCAACTCACTGATATTAGCAATATATGAATTAAGAATAGAGCAAGACCTAAAATACATATCAGACAATTAACCTGGTAAAAGCCAAGGGGAGATGGGCTGCTAATTAGCAGGGTTTGCTACAACATGAGAAAACATTTGCATGCAGCTAGGCCAGCTTCACCTTCCTGGGTTTTGCCAAATTCCAGAAGCAGCAGCCTGTGTGCTGGCCCTTCACTGCTCCATGGTGCTGCACCTGGAACCACTCAGGTCTTCCAGGTAACTGCTGTCCTTGGATTCAGCTCCAGTGCAGCATACAAGCCACCTTCCTTGGGAAGGTGCTTGGACAGAGGGCACTTCCTTCCTCAATGTTTATCCCCCAACCATCACAGCCACAGGAAGCATATTCCTTTGCAGACCCTGAGGGAACATAACACGAATTGCTTAGGAAATGTTGTCTGTGGCTCTTTCATTCCTCATACCTTCATCAACTGACATACTATGGTTAAATCCTTGGGTCTGGACAAGCTGTAACCCTCACCTTTGAACTCCTTTCATCTTAAGATTGTTGGCCCAGATTCATCCTTCATCATAAAGTAAAATAGCCTTATCTCCCTTACCTCATGGCTATGCTTTTTGTATATGATTGCAAGGAGAAACAATCTCCATCTGCATCTTGTCTATATTTGCTACTGGGAAGAGGTGGGAAGATCTTAAATTATTGGTGTGGGTCTCCTCCAGCCCAAAGTTTCCTCCCGCAGAGGAGTTCCTGGCTCTCTTATGAGACCAAGTTCTGCAGAATGAAAAGGTTGGATGCCCCGAATGAACATTCCTGTTCTCCATTTCTGCTGCCTTTCTGAACTTAAATCCCTCACCCCAAAGCAGATACAGATTCCACGTATATCCAGACAGTAGCAGCTCTTCCTTGGGTGTTCTCTGGTTTCTGACACTATGGACCTCAGCAAAGTTCAGTTGTGTTTTTCTCCCTCAGAGATGTACTGCCTGCTTTAAACACAATCCTGTATAAGTTTTATTTCCTTCTCTTCATGAATGAAGTGTTTTGCTTTCAGTTGGCAAGGAGAAAACTCTGCTATGTGAAGCCACCTGGGATGCTTGGGTCTGCTCTTGACATGGTGGCCAAATGAAGTTTATGTTGCTATATATCACTTTTTAAAGGCCTTTCCAAACAGACACTTTCAGTAAAGTAAATAAAGCAGGTTTGATTCTGGGAACAAAAGATTTGCTCCAGTTTTGCTATGATAAAGCTGAAATTTGAGACAGCATTTGCTATTTCTGCAGGCATTTAATATAGTACATATTTAAATTGGCTTTAACTGTTTAGCATGAAAAGTATATTTTTATGTTGCTAGCTTATCAACCTGTAAGATTAATTTTTTCTCAGTGTTCCTGACCTGCTGTATGAATTGGTCTGTAATTGAAGTTACAGTTTGAGTCTACATATTCATTTTTCCATAGAATAGCTTGTTCCTCTCCTGAGGATGTATATCTCCATTAGTTGGCCTCTCTTGCAGCTTGGAATACCATACAGGTAATGCCATTTCTGCTGCCATTAGTGGTTCATCTTTCTGTTCCTCTTGGCCTTCAAAGTGATCCAACTTTTTGATGTTAGGAGCCGGATACCAGTCTCAGAACACCTATTCCCATATGCTAAAGACACTTAAAAATGTAATAACAGGACAAAGAACTCATGTCCCCATAGGTAGCAGACCTTAGGACTAGAGTCTGTTAATCTACACTGATTTCAAAGTTCCTGCTGGTATAATGGAGAGCTGAGTAACAAGATGCTATGGCCAATGCCTTTTCCTTTCTGCTGCCAAAGCTGTCTTGCTGGAGCACATTTCACTGTCCCTGCTAAAAACCAGGCAATTGGAGGAATGTGCTCCCCAGTTTGCTGGGAGGTAGCATTGGTTCATGGTCCAGATATACTCCACAGACTATCAGCAAACAATGCTCAGCTAATAGTATGGGAGCTCAAAGCATCACTACACTGGTGAATTAGCTCTGACATAGTCATTTCTCTTGCTAGACTGCAGAACAGTAAGACAGATCACCACAACTTCTAGGTGGTAAAATCAAGGTACAGAGAGCTTAGATATCAGCCCAAAGTAATTCAGTAAACAAGCTAGTCAGAAACAGAGCCCAGACACAATGTCCTATGCCAATCTGAACAGCCCATTTTGTGCCCTGAGTTAACCTTTTAAACTCTATATGGGGTCATAGCAAGTTCCTCCCAGAATAGATGGCTTCTCACATACAGGAACAGGCTTCCCTGCAGACAGACAACATCATCATCAATTGCTGGGTCTATACCTATGCCTGCCAGAGTCAGCAGAAAAATTGGACACCATTTGAAAATAAATCACAAGGAATGTTAAGCATGTAGAGGGCACATGCAGCCTGTTGCATCCATTGCATCTGACCTTGGCTGCTGATGTTCGCTCACGTGAAGAACCACTGGAGGCTGCATGGGAGTTTGAGACCACTTTCTCTATGCTGATAGTCTATCATCCAACAGCATACTTCAGTAACACCAGATTTTCCTACAACTTTTACAGTTAGGTTTTCCAGATAAAGAAGCCTCACAGACAGCATAGTTTGGAGATAAGGAGGGAAGAGAGGAAGGCTAAGCTGCCATCACAGGAAATAATGGTAAATGGGCTTGAAGAAGTCATCTACACTACCCTTCTGTGCCAATGTAACTTCAAATATACATGTACTTCCTCACACTTATTCCTTCTCTCTGATAGTGATCCACTCTCCTTTTTTTTTTCCTAAGCAGTCTATTCCCATTCTTAATTACTCTGTCAGAAAGTCACTGCTGCTCTCGAGTCTGCAGCTCAGGCTCACTGTTCCTGTCGTCTCAAATGTTTTTGGAGAAAAGATAACTGCTCTAGTTAGTTTCTTTAGTAGGTGCACTGTTATTATGACTTTACAGGGTATATTACTCGACATGCTTATTCACATTTCACATAAATAGTGCAAGATGCTGCATATTATGGTATATCAAAGTAACTAGAGAACAACGTTATATAGGCTGTCCATGCTGTTTGTTATTGTTGTAATAACAAAATTAATTGGTTTTGTAATTTAGACTATTTCTGTTATTATTATTTTCTATTCAACAGTGGGTTTTTTTTATTAAATCATCACCTGTACCAACTCCACCAGTTTTTCACCTGGAGACTGATTGCTTAATGGGAAAAGACATTTCAAGGACTCTTTGGAACAACTAGGGGGAGTGTTCCTTCCATTCTACCTTGATTTCTCATAAGCTTTGAAAAGTCATAACAGGAAATAAATGTAAAGCCATCTCAGGAAGTCGATTAATCCAGCCTCCTACTCCAGGGTTGAATTTGAACTGGGAATTTATAAGAAATAATGGAAGGCAGCCCAGTGAATTGCTGTCCTCCTGAGTCACCTAAATTTCCTTTCTCTAAAGGATCCAGTGCTTTGGTAAACATAAGCTTACCCTTACAAAAGCCAGTTTTGTCTCTAGAAACTTTTAAATTATGCTTTTCCTTCTATTGAAGGGATTCTTTGACACTATGAAAGCATTCAGGCCATGCATAGTCACATCTTGAATTGTGAGTGACACCATCATACCCTTAAGAGGCCAGACATCTTTAGAAAATTTAATGTGAGGAGACTGTAGCTCAGATTGCTGAATTGCCATGCAAAGTGCTTCTGTCCATACAACTGATAGAAATTGTTTCACACCTTCCCTGCATCAATGTGTTGATCTACAGAAATGAAGAGGCGAGCTAGGCAGAAATATGTCTCTCTTCTGAAGTGAGATAATAACGAACACCACTGATGCCCATTATCAAGGAGTAATCTGGATTGCATCTGTGAGAATAAATCTTATTCTCTGATTAAAATGCATAGAGACAACTTTATTTTAAAGGACTAGAATTGTGAAAAAAATTACTCTAGTACCTTTAAAAATAGTCAAATAAACAGAACAGGCAGGCCTAAAGCAAGACCAAGACACCTAAAGCAAGTACTTGCAATTTGAACATACTCATAAGTGATTTGGCTGAGCAGGGCAGTGAAATTCAGTCAAATGAGGACTCAGTATTATTCAAAGTAAGTTGACTGGGGAGAATTTGGAGAGGACCTTATAAGACCTAAAGTATAATTCAGTTCCCTGAACACAGAGGTGTGGTGTTACCTGAGAGACCTGAGGATCTGATATATCCGTACAACACTAACAGATATGACCCAGAAGCTCCAGCAGCCTTTCTGGAGCAGAGACTAGAAACTGGGAAGTCCTCCAGTACTGACACTGGCACAGGTTCTCTCTGTGGCCAACCACACTGAGCCCTTAGTAACCGAGTGATAAAATATTAAAATAAAGTCAATGCAGCTAAATGATAAAGTAACCAATGTGGGGTAAAACAATCCCAACTCTGTATGTAAAATGAGTTGACTTATTCTGAGCAGTGGGATCCTGGGTTATGATTGGTAATTCTGCAGAAACACTTCAGTAGACCTCAGTAGAAATAAAAAAGCAAATTAAAAGTTAGAAATTACCAGAAGGAATGGAAATCAAAGTTCATACCATGAAAATTGTGCTTATCTTGGAGAAGGTTCCCTCATCTCAAAGAAAGAATATAGTGTCATGGAAAAGGTGCAGTGGGGGCAAGAAAGACAATGAAAGACCTGAAATTATTCCTGTATGAGGAGAAAGGATGTACAGTAGGAAGCTTGAACCTTGAAAGAGATGACCTGGGATGTCAGCATTGTCCTATAATCTTCATAGTTACAGTGAGGCAACTCCTTTAGGATGTGAAAAGTAATGCTCTACATCTCCTAATTATACTGACGGGATCTCCCTTGGCTATGCTGAGGTTGAGCGTGATTCAATGAGACACAGGTGTTTGCACTGTAGTCACAGGAAACTCAGTCCTGTTCCTATACAGGTTTGTAGCTATACACAATGTCACCTTAGATTTCACTTCTATGAAACGGTCATGTGAAATAATGAGAATAACAAATTCACCCGAGAGAAAACTAAACTTACACCTACAATAGATTTGGCAACCTAAGAGGGATTGGCTGGTGGTCAGGAGGCTCCAAATGCTCATCACAGACAGAAAAAAGCTTCTTTTGCTCCCAGGGCTTGAGCACAGCTTGTCCCTGGCTGAGCTCCCTTATCTTCCTCTGCTGTCCCCATCTGCCTTCCACCAAACCTCTCACCAGTAGGGCAGAGAGAAAATGTCCACTCTGGGATGCAAGAGTCCTTCAAGGACTTCAGTCATTTTGCCTGAGCATTTTGTGTCCCCATTTGGGGTTTTAGAGGGACCAAAGAAAAGGTTCCATTCCTTCAGCAGAAGGAAAAGGACAAGATATGAAACACAGGTGAGAGACAGAAAACTTCTCTGTTGTTTGCAAGGGTAACTGTTAGTCTGAAAAAAGATTTTTTCTCTCTACAAACCTGTCTCTCATCACAAACAATTAAACTAATATTGCTATTCCACTGTAATTTATAACATACTTCAAGATTTTTTTAATCCTTCTGTAACTGTAAGGATTAAAGGCAAACAAACTGATTATCACCTTGCCAACACTTATCATCAGGTGGCTCTGACTGTTTAGATTGCTGCCCAAAGCTAACAAGTACGTTAACTGAGAACAAAAGGTATTGTTTAAAAAAACAAGTTACCATTAAGCCCTCACGATATAGATCAGATAAATCCAGTGATACTGCAGGGATCATGACCTCTGGGTCTTCTGCCAGGCCTATTACAATTTTATCTTATCATCACTGAATATCCAAACAAATCAGTGTGGGCCACAAAAGCACACCAGTTAGCATTGCCATTCCAAAGGATGCTTTAACTTTTGTTGCTTTAACTGCACATTCCCTAATTGTTTTAGATTGGTTTAGCTGGACATCCAGGAGCAGTGATTAGATTTTAAAGACTTCTGGGATGAGGTGGGTTCCTGCATATCAATTTTTCCAGCTGTGTTAACAAACAAGAGGTGAAACAGATGGGTAGCAGATATATACAGGGCTCAAAGCACTGCAGTGCTTTGGCAATCAATTAACACCTTCAAAACTTACGAAAGCCCTAATAAAGTGAACCTTCACATCTCCTGAAGAGCAGCAGGAGATCATGACTATTGGGACACTCACACAAAGCTGTACAAGAGAAAAACTTATCCTGCAGGGTATACATTTGTGCATCCAACCTCTGTGGTTTCTGCAAGATATTCAGCCCTCATGGCTGTGAACACCAAAACATTTTTTGTCAGACACTGTTCCTTGTTTGTATTTAGTGGATTTGAATCTTAACTTTAAGTCATTAAGAGAAATATGGTGTAAACTTTCTAACTGGGGCTAAACAAAGATAAGATCAGCCAGATTTGTGGAGTCTGGGAAGGAGAGTGAATTTTTTTATGCCCTCTCTTAGCATTTCAAGTAATTTAGAGATGGTGCTTATCTTGTTTTCTGAGTTAGTGGAAAATTTTGATGATGAAATATTGAGTACATTGGTGATTATCTGATCTTTCTGTAGGGAGTAGCAAAGTAGGCACTACAATATCATATTTAGGCACTGGGCCCACAGAGTTTAAACTTGAAGATACCTGGGGAGAAATAAGGAACAGATAATAATAGGTTAACAAATCCAGCTATTGCAGTTCAAGAATGAGTCCTCCACTCTACCCCATTTCTGGAATTAACAACCCACTCCTGCAATAGAAAGGTATGTTCAAATAAATTAAACAATTTAACATAAAGTAAACAATTTTCACTGAAATGGCTGAGATCTGTGCAGATACTTTTTCCACCTTTGCTTTTTGCTCATTAAGCATTGGCAGAAAGGAGTAGTAGCAGCAGAGAATGGTAACATCTTAAACCACTTCCCTTCAGCACAGAGGCACTCCAGCAGAGTGAGGTTCTACCAGCATCTAGTATGAAGCACTATGCAAAAAGCATGACTGCATCCTCACCCCTTGCGAGAAATCAAGACTGGCCCCTGAACCAGGCCAGGTGGTTCCCTCACTAAGTCTACAGGATTATGACAAGGAAATTTTCAACCTTGGTGTTACATCCCCCTTTTACATCACAGCTATGTCAATAGTGCACTGACCCATTAAGTAGTTTAGGTTGAGGAGATTCAAATCCATGTATTTGTCTACAAAAAAGCACCTAAACCTTCTAGTTAGGTAAGGTCCCCTCCAATTTTCAGTGATATCTGTACCCTGATGCAAACAAGAATACAGGACCTCAGGGCCCACAAAGAGAGGAGGTTCTTTCCCATAGTGTTTGGTATGAAATGTTCTGCATTCAAGCTGAACAGGGGTCCTCAGTGAGTTTTAAGTATTGCCATGCATAAGTGATCACCAAAGGGTGCATATTTGGACTTGGCTTGTTAAGAACTTTCTCAGATCTGATCTTTAGTCTTCTGGCTTTGTTGCTTTCTCAAAGATTATCAAGAAACCAGGGGGTTTTACTGCAATTAAAATATCCACAAATGTTTATTTAACTTGCAAGTTCCTAATGTCTACAGTGTAGGCAGAATAGCAGTAAGAAAGAGCTCAGACTAAATAAATATGAAAGAGTCTGAATGTCAGGATTATTAATAGAAGCTGATGGTTAGGAATTGAATTGACATGAATGACTTATCTAAAAGAAGTGAGATAGAAATCTTTAGAGGACCGGGATTTTTAGGGGGTTTTGACATCCCATGTTCCCAGTCAGGTAGCTGGCAGTCCAATAGGTGATGTTCTCACAGTGTTTTGGGTTGTCTCCTTCCAGAAGAGCAGGAAAACTGGAAGAATTTGCAAAGCCTGCAGAGAGGGTGTTGATGTCTTGGGAGATCCTTTGGCTGCATCATTTTAAGGCTTCAGAGGAATTCAGTTGAATCAGCTTATATGATTGGATGGTTAGCTGACTTTTAATTTATCAGTGCATTTGGTCCATTGGTAATCATGTAATGCATCCATCCAGTGCTCACTCCCACCACTAAAAGCAGAAAAGAGCTATGTCCTGCCTCTGATGAACCACAGTCTAAATACTCATACGTCAGTCACTTTTCATTACCAGTCTCTTTCTAGGCTTGATGAAAGGTCTTGCTTACCTCTGCATGTTACTGTGCCCAGTGCTACATCATCTTTGCTGTTTTCTTGCATGCAACAGAATAAAAGACATAATATCTGGATAAATGAGAGCAAATTCCTGTTATGACAAGGGAAAAAGGGAGGGAAATAATGGGAGGATGTATTGAAACGGGACCTACAGAGGAGCTGCAATCCCAGATCTACTCAGAACAGTCAGTCTAGTTTTGCTTCCTTCTTAGTGCAATGTTTTTCTTTGAGTTCCTGATGAATTCAGGGTCTAGATATATTCATTTAGTGAACAGATGATGTATCTCAAGATTCTACTCCACTCTCCCTCACAGCTTATTGATCCCTGAGAAGTCAGTTTGAGCTTCTGCAGGAGGTAGTTGGAGCTAAGCCACCAGATCCTCTGCTGAAGTAGCTGAGGACCTTTTACATGATTTGCTCTTTGGAATTTGTCCTCAAGGCAGCAGTCTCCAACAGGGTAGCAGAACTGAGCAGCAAAGGAGCTGCAACAGCCTGACCCACCAGCACAGCTAGTGGAAAATTTGTCTCTAAGTATTTTCTCGTACATTTCTTTTATTATTTGGTTGCTTTGGAGGTGGGGAGGCCTTTATTATTAGTGAAAAGTGCCCATAGAAATATGCCCAGCCCTACTTCAATGCATTTGTTTACATTAAGGGGCACTGCAGAACTCGGTGTGGATAAGCACAAGTTTAAAGGACCGGTCACACAACTAGTTTAAATTTAGATGTTTATCTCTACATCATCCCAGAATACAACCAAATCCAGTGTAGTTGCACCCAAGTGGAAGCAGTCTGAAGGTAGGGCAGAGCTTAGAGAGTATTCACAGATGCTGCTGTATCAACAGGAGTGTGAGGCTGAGGACTCAATTTTAACAGAACAACACAAAAAGAATAATTTACAGCTATTATTCATGTACTTAACAGCTAGAAGCAAAGGGCTCCCATGTAACCTATCAGTATTGCTGAGTTTGGGAATTCTGCCTCCTCAGATGATGGCTGTGTTAAGCCTCCAAGCCCGAAGAACAGAAATGCTGTGGCTGGCTGGAGGTGTTCCTCCCGTGCAGTGTGGAAGGGGCTTGCCCTGCCGTTTGCAGAGGGCAGACACATGAGCACAAGGCAGGTTTGATTCCCTCACCTGGGTGTGAGGACCAGCATTCAGCAGGTCTCCAAGTGCCACAGTCAGAGCCAGCAAAGTTCACAGTCAGGTGGTGCAATGTCAGATTTTAAAGTCCATTACATTAGAACTCCTTTTTCACTCATCAGAACACGCACTGACAGATGCTGCACTGCGTACTTGAGTCCCACAGCACCCTCTTACAAAAATGTGTATGTGTGATTTACAGTGCTGGCTTTCATTACAGTCTTGTAAGTGAATTCATGCTCGTGATTAGCTTTCCTACAAACGTCTAAAGACTGGCTACTAGTTAGGGGACAAATACATGACCAACACCACCTAGGCTAGTTTCCCTTGTACAGTCAGCATGTCTTATCTCTGCACATGAGGTACCAGTTCATCACTGGCTCCTCTGCAGGGGCTGCTAGTGAAGAGGCTCATCAGTCCCAAATCAAGTGGCTTCCTAATGCAGACACATGACACTGGGATTCAGACCACCAGCTCTCTTCTCACAAGCCATCAAATATGCATCATAAGGGAATGGTGTTTTCTTCACAAGACAAAGTTGAAAGGCCCCATATCCTATTACAGATCCCCTGGGTGAGCTCGTCTCCTTGTTTACATTTTTGTCAGGAAAAATCAAGGATGTTTTTACATTTGTGAAAGGAAAGGCAGTAACAGGCATGTGTATGAAGTGGTATTTCTTAGTCCTCCATCTGATTTAGTGTTGGGTAGCAGCCAAGGAAGGAAGGTAGGTAACTGCCAGCTCTCCAGCTGTGAACATGGGGCCATGTTAAACCAAGGATTTCTCTGGCATCCAATGGAAGCGATGGGGAATCTCTGTGATCCTGAAGTCACATTCAGAACTAATTGCTGCAAAAATGACCATGCAGGTGTAAGCTAACACCACACACAGAACCAACAGTACATGTGTCTTGGTGACTCCAATGAAGAGTATTACTGTGGTAAGCTTTCCAGCCTTAGGTCCTACAAAGTGGTTCAGCCTCTGGAGAACTTGACTCAGCATGTTCCCTCTATGCCTTCTGGAAATGCATTTCTTTCTCACACTCTGGTTTGGAATTATTGTGTCCTGAAATACAAAAAGATGCTGTTTTTCAGCTAATTGCCTAGACTCCTATTATTACTGAAGCTACAAATACTTAACCTGTGAATGATCCTTCTCATATGCCAAAGTAAATCAATAAGAATACTGTATAGAAAAACAGCATTAATGTTTCTGTAACAGTGAGTTAAATAGCACCAAGCAGTGTCCCCAGGTGTAGTGGTTTAACCATCTGTGCTGTTCAGCCAGTTGACTAGTTCTTGGCAAGGTTTTGACCCGCCTAGCTAGCTTTTTCCAAGGTGAGAAATAATCAGAGGATCTAACACAGGCCTTGGAGCACTGCTGGCTCAGTCTGAGTGACGACCTTTCTTTGCTTTGGGAGACAGGCTCTCTTTTGTAAGCTTGTACGTAGGTTTTGGAAGATATAAAAGTATGTGTGCAAGTCATTGCAGACCAGCTTGACTCAATGCCCAAGGACAGTCCCAAGCCCAGATCGGTGTGACAGTTGAAGCCTAAACGTCTGGTTTCAAAGACCAATACAGTGCTGTGGTACTTGTTGCTGTTTTGGGAAGTCTCACAGCAGCTTGCAGAGAAACACTTTTTTCATGTGATCAGAGATGCAACTATTTCACAGCCACCATGCAGGTGCTCTTTGTTTTACAATTGTGTCACAGATGTGTAGGCCCCCAAATTCACTCTTCTCTCACCTTTTTATACGAGAAGCCGACATTTGGGTCACAGGATGTGGTGGACCATGTACCATAAGCTGTAGGGTCCTCAGGAAAGAGGTCTGCAGGTGCTATCCTATATGTTGTCCTTTTCTGTTCATCTGCCTTGTGGCCCAGCCCCAGTCCAGCTGTGAGGGTTACGGAGGAAAAGGTTCCCTGGGAGCAGGCCAGAGGTGGAATGAATTGTACTGGCAGTGCTGATTTGGAGTGTAAAGTCTTTGATGCCTGTTTTCTTTCTGAAGGCTTTTAACACTTTCAGCTCACCCAGCACACCACAGTCATTCTTTCCCTTTAAGGAACTGATTTCAAACACACTCTTTTTTTTGGTCTGAAAAGCAGCACCCCTTATTTCAGCTCTGCTCTCAATTATTCATGCCTCTGCCTCCTCTTACTACTCTCCTGTTGCCTCTGCACCATGTTCTGCCTCCTCCTTCTCCTGAGCTCTTCTGCCTCCTCATCCTTATTTCTGCCACTTCTTCATCACCTCCCAGAAATCTAGCTCCTTCCTCCCCATCTCTCATTAGCAAAATGATTTTTTCTCTTTTGTTGTTATAACTGCTGGCAGGCAGCACCTCAGCCTGAGGACTTGATTCTGCCGAAGCATGCAGGAGTCTTGTCGTTGACTTCAGTGGAGCCAGATTTCCCCTGAAAAGTTTTGATGATTTCCCACTAGCTCTTCTGCAAGCAAGGACATGCGTACAAACCAGCTCCTCCACAGGATTCATCAAAGGTCTGCAGTAGCTGATGAGTGAAACGCAATAAATATGTGATTATAGAATCAAACTTATGGTTTAATCCATTTCCTCTAAATAGGACTATCTTTCTGAGCTTTCAGGTTGTCTTTGTTCATGTGTAAATAGTTTGATATTATGGAACCCAGACCACCTCAGATGTTTGGGTTAGTTTTAAGTTATAGGAAAAGCTAATAGAAATGATGGCTACAATCTGCTACTTTGGCCCAAATATCATCTGCACTCGATTGCCCAAGTTTCTGAACTTTACAGCATCATAAATTTGTGCAATTATAAATGTAGAGGCAAGAAGTATGCAGGCCAAATGAAAACATCTGAATTAACAACATGTAATGATAAATAGATTTCCATAAAAATTGCTACAGAAATCTCCAGAGAGCAACCTTAAACAATAATCAGAAAAAAACCCCCAACACAACACACACCAAAAAACCCCACACCAAAAATCCCCACCACTATACAGAGAAATGCATTATATACTGTATCAAGATGGTTTTGCCTTTTCAGTGGTGTACATTGTACTATTACTATGAGATCTTAATAAAATTCTGAGTGAAACTGTTTAATGCAAAGTGTTCAAAGTGCGCCTGAGAACAAATGTAGCTCCAAGGCTTCTTAAAAGGAGTCCTATAAGGTCTCTTTTGCTATATTGGCAGTAAAAAGTTAATCAGCTACAAAAAAAAAGCTAAGTTATTAAAATGTGCTTTGTCTTATAAAAATTGTTCAGCTGTCTGGCTTTTTAGCCACTGCTAGGTAAAGAACTTCATCTGCTCCAGTTTAAGTCAATGTCTACACCCTGATTGACTTAAGTGGGGAAATGGCTGGGCCACAAAGGCAGGATGGGAGGGAGCTGATTGAAAATGGCTTCATATTTCTGTCACAGCAAAGGAAAATATCTGTAAACAATTTCCTTCTAAGGTCTTTTAGAACCAAAGTGATTAATGGAAAGCAACTGGAAGAAAAGCAACAACCAACCCACTGAACAGAGCAAAATAAGCAGAACATTTACACAAACATCTTTCCTGGGCAGCTAATATCTTTCTAACACCTATATTTCCCTTTTAATGCTATCTGAAAGTGAATACATCGAACGAATACATAAATTGATGCATGAGTGTGCAAGCAGAAATACTATTTTCTTTATTTTTGCAAACACATTCTGTTTATCCTGTGGCATGTAAATGAAGAAAAGATAGTGCTTAAAAGGAGAGCAGGCTTTTCTTCCGTAAAAAAAACCCAAGACCTCTAATGTTCTTATCATTCGTGTTCTTATCTGGTACAGAGCACTTTCAATCCATCAAGACAGTACTCTTCTTGTCTAATCAAACCGCTGAGAGATAAGAGGTTTTAGGGTTTCCTGACCATTGTTTGAACCTTTTTCTTTCTAGCTCAAAGAGGAAAGTCTCAAAAGTCACTAAAGCTCCAACTGTAACTAATTAGGGATTCTGAGGAATATTCAGTTCAATGCAGAGGTTAACGAATAGGAAAACTTCAAACCACTACAGAGGTGACCTTAATGGGAGTTTCAGACTTGAATTAAAGCTATGGTAAGCTAGTCACTGGAGATTCAAGTTTCTTTTCTTCTTATTTGGAAAACCTCAAAGGCCCACTGCTAAGCATTCAAAGAAAAAAAAAAAGCTCCAAACCTTGAAAGGGTTGCCCACTTGTATCTATTTCTCTCTAAGTATTGAGCCATTTTAATGAAGATGAGCATAAGGCTGGGCAATTAGCTGACTAAGTTAGTTGTTTCGATCTACAGCTTGGGCAAGAATGGGCAAAGACTCTGAGGAAGAATTAATGGAGTTCTTTAAACAACTGTAACTGGCTCTTAGAATTTAAAATTAAATACTTCTTACAGCACAATATGACATTTCAGAAAGAGAACATTACATTTGATTATTTTATTCCCTTCTGTTATAATATTATTTGGTTATGTGACAACCAATTTTAACCAAACATAAAAGCCATATAAAAGCAAAGCATGCTTGACAAAGACCAAGTGACAGTGAACAACAGATTCCAGATAGTTGCCTGGTTTTGTTTTATCCTAACTGACTTTCAGTTCCTTTGACTACAACAGACTAACATTTAATTACAGAACCTTTTAAAATTATCATGTCTCCCTTAATTTAATGACAAATTAAAGAGGGAACACTTCTCAGAATTTAGCTTCCTGCTTTAAAAATAAATTTTTTCATGTTCCATAGAATTTAAAAATGTCATCAGGCTTTTACTGTCTGCAGAGTCTTATGAGTCACATAAACTCATTAAGCATGGTATTTTTCATCATCTCGTTTGTATATACAAATGTGTTTCAATAAATCACCAGATCAACTGCCATGGAAAAGCCAACAGGAGAGTTAAAAATAACTTTTCTTTCATGGTTTCCCACAGTAATAGGTCTGTCTCAAACTCTAGGCAATTTATTTATAGTCCTTTTTTAATAGTAGCTACTTAGTTGAATTTCCGCCTTCATATTTGGGTTGTTTCATCTAGACATGAGTATCAGTCCCAGCCTGATTGTTTGTATTCAACCCTAATTTCTCCCAGATTGTTCATGGAGTGTGTACATTACAGAACTGTGTGTCTAAAAAGAAACATGTACCAAAAAATCTATCCCAATAACCTGTACGAAGGCAGGATCAAACAGGCTAAATCCTCCCCAATAGAGGGTCATCTGCCTGTTCTTGAAAACATCCAGTGGAAGGTTTTTCACACATAACTTGCCAGTTAGTGCTTCAGAGCCCTTATATATTCAAAGTTTTTTTCTTTTCCAATATGAAATTTCTGGATATAAACAGATTTATTCTCTCTCCTACTGAACACAGAGAACAATGTTTCCCTAACCTCCCTATAGCAACATTAACATACAAGAAGTAAGCCATGTTCTCCCAATCATTTTTGATTTAGGTATTAAATAAACTTAGTTCCTTCAGACTTTCCATATATGTGCTCTATATCCTTTATCACCCAGGCACCAAGCTTAGCTACACTATCTAAGTCTTGCTGTAACACTCCTAACACTCCTGGAACACCTCTCCTAAGAGGACAGGCTAAAAGAGTTGGGCTTGTTCAGCCTGAAGAAGAGAATGCTCCAGGGAGATATTATTTCAGCCTTTCAATATATAAAGGGGATCTATAAGAAAGATGAAGAGAGACTTTTTATCAAGGCCTATAGTGACAGGAAAAGGGGCAATGGTTTTAAACTGAAAGGGGATAGGTTTAGATTGGACATAAGGAAGAAATTTTTTTACAAATGAGAGTGATGAGACATTTGAACAGATTGCCCAGAGAAGTGGTGGATGCCCCATCATTGGAAGTGTTCATGGTCAGTTTAGATGGGGCTTTGAGCAATGTAGTCTGGTGAAAGGTGTTCCTGACCATGGCAGGGGGACTAGGTGATCTTTGAGGGTCCTTTCCTACCCAAACCATTCTGTGATTCTAATGAAACCTAGGTAACAAACAGAGAAATAGTTAGAATAAGAAAGATGTTGTTCCACAAGCAAATGACACTTTCAGCTCTTTAATTATAGCTCTACCATAATCACGGAATCATGGAATCACAGAATGTTAGGGATCGGAAGGGACCTCAAAAGATCATCTAGTCCCCAAATTCACTTTGCTGTACTGATTTCATTGCTAATTACTCCAGCTGTTCATTTGTGGGTTCAACCCTCACCCTGAAGTGTCCATATCACACTTGTTCTTGCAGAATTTCCACCTGTCTGTTTTGAGACACCCACCCCATTTGATGACTTTCAAATCCCACAGAGTCCACTGGGCTGTCTCTGCCAAACCTCACAGGGCTCCATTCGTGCTGACAAGCCATGGTTCAAAGACATTGGTGCATCCCACAGAGACTGCAGAAGTTCAGTTTAT